>CP136883.1:645000-650000 GCA_033000465.1 Sciaenops ocellatus | reverse complement strand
CAACGACCAATCAGACCGCTGATAAACTACAACGACCAATCAGACCGCTGATAAACTACAACGACCAATCAGACCGCTGATAAACTACAACGACCAATCAGACCACAGATAAACTACAACGACCAATCAGACCGCTGATAAACTACAACGACCAATCAGACCACAGATAAACTACAACGACCAATCAGACCACTGATAAACTACAACGACCAATCAGACCACAGATAAACTACAACGACCAATCAGACCGCTGATAAACTACAACGACCAATCAGACCACAGATAAACTACAACGACCAATCAGATGTCAGATACAGCAGAGACCTTCATAACGAGGTGACGTTTGTTAACTGACTTCAGCGCTCGTTCTGTTAATTGATGATCAGTTTGTTTGATTGGAGCTCGTTAACAGAGACTCAGCAAGCTAATTAATATATCTGTGATGAAACACACACACACACACCTTTCTTCTTTGTCTCCCCTACTTGTCTGTTCTTCTGCCCCCCTCTCCTTGTTTCCTTTCCTTCTCTACCCTTTCCTGCCCTCCTCTCCTTGTTTCCTTTCCTTGTCTACCCTTTTCTGTCCTCGTCTATCCTTGTTTCCTTTCCTCTCCTTGTTTCCTTTCCTCTCCTGGTGTTAAACTCTCCTTCCTCTTCCTCTCTATATTGTTCATGTGACCCAGTTTCAGGTGCTCTCCTCCTCCTCCTCCTGTCTGTCCTCCTCCTCCTCCTCCTCCTTTCTCCCTCCTCCTCCTCCTCCTCCTCCTCCTTCCGTCTGTCCTCCTCCTTTCTCTGTCCTTTCTCTGTCCCCCTCCTCCCGTCTGTCCTCCTCCTTTCTCTGTCCTTTCTCTGTCCCCCTCCTCCCGTCTGTCCTCCTCCTCCTCCACTTCCTTTCTCTGTCCTCCTCCTCCAGTCTGTCCTCCTCCTCCTGTCTGTCCTCCTCCTCCTGTCTGTCCTTTCTCTGTCCTCCTCCTCCTGTCTGTCCTTTCTCTGTCCTCCTCCTCCTGTCTGTCCTTTCTCTGTCCTCCTCCTCCTGTCTGTCCTTTCTCTGTCCTCCTCCTCCAGTCTGTCCTCCTCCTTTCTCTGTCCTCCTCCTCCTGTCTGTCCTCCTCCTCCTCCTCCTCCTCCTTTCTCTGTCCTCCTCCTCCCGTCTGTCCTCCTCCAGTCTGTCCTCCTCCTTTCTCTGTCCTCCTCCTCCTGTCTGTCCTCCTCCTCCTTTCTCTGTCCTTTCTCTGTCCCCCTCCTCCCGTCTGTCCTCCTCCTCCTCCACCTCCTTTCTCTGTCCTCCTCCTCCAGTCTGTCCTCCTCCTCCTGTCTGTCCTCCTCCTCCTGTCTGTCCTTTCTCTGTCCTCCTCCTCCTGTCTGTCCTTTCTCTGTCCTCCTCCTCCAGTCTGTCCTCCTCCTTTCTCTGTCCTCCTCCTCCTGTCTGTCCTCCTCCTCCTCCTCCTCCTCCTCCTCCTTTCTCTGTCCTCCTCCTCCCGTCTGTCCTCCTCCAGTCTGTCCTCCTCCTTTCTCTGTCCTCCTCCTCCTGTCTGTCCTCCTCCTCCTCCTCCTTTCTCTGTCCTTTCTCTGTCCTCCTCCTGTCTGTCCCCCTCCTCCTCCTCCTCCTTTCTCCGTCCTTTCTCTGTCCTCCTCCTTTCTCTGTCCTCCTCCTCCAGTCTGTCCTCCTCCTCCTGTCTGTCCTTTCTCTGTCCTCCTCCTCCAGTCTGTCCTCCTCCTTTCTCTGTCCTCCTCCTCCTCCTCCTCCTCCTTTCTCTGTCCTCCTCCTCCAGTCTGTCCTCCTCCAGTCTGTCCTCCTCCAGTCTGTCCTCCTCCTTTCTCTGTCCTCCTCCTCCTGTCTGTCCTCCTCCTCCTCCTTTCTCCGTCCTTTCTCTGTCCTCCTCCTCTCTGTCCTCCTCCTCCTTTCTCTGTCCTCCTCCTCCTGTCTGTCCTCCTCCTCCTCCTCCTCCTTTCTCCGTCCTTTCTCTGTCCTCCTCCTGTCTGTCCTCCTCCTCCTTTCTCTGTCCTCCTCCTCCTGTCTGTCCTCCTCCTCCTCCTCCTTTCTCTGTCCTTTCTCTGTCCTCCTCCTCCTTTCTCTGTCCTCCTCCTCCTGTCTGTCCTCCTCCTCCTCCTCCTCCTTTCTCCGTCCTTTCTCTGTCCTCCTCCTGTCTGTCCTCCTCCTCCTTTCTCTGTCCTCCTCCTCCTTTCTCTGTCCTCTTCCTCCTGTCTGTCCTCCTCCTCCTCCTCCTTTCTCCGTCCTTTCTCTGTCCTCCTCCTTTCTCTGTCCTCCTCCTCCAGTCTGTCCTCCTCCTCCTGTCTGTCCTTTCTCTGTCCTCCTCCTCCAGTCTGTCCTCCTCCTTTCTCTGTCCTCCTCCTCCTGTCTGTCCTCCTCCTCCTCCTCCTCCTCCTTTCTCTGTCCTCCTCCTCCAGTCTGTCCTCCTCCAGTCTATCCTCCTCCTTTCTCTGTCCTCCTCCTCCTGTCTGTCCTCCTCCTCCTCCTTTCTCCGTCCTTTCTCTGTCCTCCTCCTGTCTGTCCTCCTCCTCCTTTCTCTGTCCTCCTCCTCCTGTCTGTCCTCCTCCTCCTCCTCCTCCTTTCTCTGTCCTCCTCCTCCTTTCTCTGTCCTCCTCCTCCTGTCTGTCCTCTTCCTCCTCCTCCTCCTCCTCCTGTCTCTCCTCGTCCTCAGCTGAGCTGATGAAGATGATCAACATATTGATCACTGATCACATTGACCAACACGTCTGTCTCTCTTTTACAACATTTAAAGAGGATTTACTGCAGTAAAGTCATCGCTGACGTTTCCATGGAGACGCTGATGGTGAATAAAATGACATTTAGTCTGAAAGAGTCAAACAAAGAACATTTCACTTCAGCTTCACCTTAATTAACGTTAACGTCATTGTCTCGTCGTCAGATGAGACAAACAGGAAAGTTAAGCAGCACTTCCTGTGGCTGTTTCAAAATAAAAGCATGTCGCTGTCTGTCATTCAAATATTGAATATAAAAAAAAAAAAACACTTTAATTTCTTTTATCAGTTAAAACGCTGCTTCATTAACACAAAGGTCACACACACACACACACACACACACACACACACACACACACACTAAAGGTTGTGTGTGTTGTTTTCAGAAGTCTAACCATGTTCACATTTAGACTGGGTGTGGCAGCAGCTCACTGCCTCACCACACACACACACACACACACACACACACAGTATGTCAAACACACACACACACACACACACACACAGTATGTCAAACACACACACACACAACACACACACACACAGTATGTCAAACACACACACACACACACACACACACAGTATGTCAAACACACACACACACACACACACACACAGTATGTCAAACACACACACACACACACACACACACACAGTATGTCAAACACACACACACACACACACACACACACACAGTATGTCAAACACACACACACACACACACACACAGTATGTCAAACACACACACACACAGTATGTCAAACACACACACACACACACACACACACACAGTATGTCAAACACACACACACACACACACACACACACACACACACACACAGTATGTCAAACACACACACACACACACACACACAGTATGTCAAACACACACACAGAGTTTTATTTTGTAGACGAACCATGAAAGAGTCGCTCACTTTTCATTCAGACCACACACTGTTTTACTACTGTGTGTGTGTGTGTGTTTGACATACTGTGTGTGTGTGAGTGTGTGTGTGTGTGTGTGTGTGTGTGTGTTTGACATACTGTGTGTGTGTGTGTGTGTGTGTGTGTGTGTTTGACATACTGTGTGTGTGTGTGTGTGTGTGTGTGTGTGTGTGTTTGACATACTGTGTGTGTGTGTGTGTGTGTGTGTGTGTGTTTGACATACTGTGTGTGTGTGTTTGACATACTGTGTGTGTGTGTGTGTGTGTGTGTGTTTGACATACTGTGTGTGTGTGTGTGTGTGTGTGTGTGTCTGTGTGTGTGTGTGTGTATGTGTGTGTGTGTGTATGTGTGTGTGTGTGGTGAGAACTGTCAGTTATAAAATGATTACTAGCACCTTTTAAGTGTGGACTTCCTGTGTTTGTTCCCAATTACGCACACACACAGTAACACACACACACACAGGAACACACACACACACACACACAGTAACACACACACACACACACACAGGAACACACACACACAGACACACAGTCAGACAATACAACAGACAGCAGACAGATTGTCTCAGGGTGAGAGGTTAAAGGTCACGTGTGTGTGTGTGTGTGTGTGTGTGTGTGTGTGTGCAGGTGTTGATGATTTGACTCCCAGCTGGCAGTCAGAGGTCAGAGGTCACTTCCTGTGTCACTCTTTCTTCTTCTCTTGTTTCCTCTGAAGAGAAGAAGACAACATCATCAGGACACGTCACATGATTACACCGTCAGATGTGTTAGCTTAGCACAAAGACTGGAAGCAGAGGGGGCTGTTAGCTTAGCTTAGCACTATGGCTGGAAGCAGAGGGGACTGTTAGCTTAGCTTAGCACTAAGACTGGAAGTAGAGGGGGCTGTTAGCTTAGCTTAGCACTATGGCTGGAAGCAGAGGGGACTGTTAGCTTAGCTTAGCACTATGGCTGGAAGCAGAGGGGACTGTTAGCTTAGCTTAGCACTATGGCTGGAAGCAGAGGGGGCTGTTAGCTTAGCTTAGCACTAAGACTGGAAGCAGAGGGGGCTGTTAGCTTAGCTTAGCACTAAGACTGGAAGCAGAGGGGACTGTTAGCTTAGCTTAGCACTAAGACTGGAAGCAGAGGGGGCTGTTAGCTTAGCACTAAGACTGGAAGCAGAGGGGGCTGTTAGCTTAGCTTAGCACTAAGACTGGAAGCAGAGGGGGCTGTTAGCTTAGCTTAGCACTAAGACTGGAAGCAGAGGGGGCTGTTAGCTTAGCTTAGCACTAAGACTGGAAGCAGTCTTTTTTTTTGTCAAAAAACAAAACCAGATTTTAAATTTAAAAAATAT
>CP136883.1:632500-640000 GCA_033000465.1 Sciaenops ocellatus | reverse complement strand
ATAACGGAGCATGAAATCAATACAAAGTCAATCTAACACGTTAAATCAATAATAACAAACTGTCCATCAATTAAACACTCACATTTATTCAGCTTCATGTTTTATCAAGTTTAAACAAGTCTGATGGTTTTATTTTATATCATCATACGAGCTAGCTGAGGTATCCATCATAAAGAGACTTGAAGCTGAGCAGTCGGAGGACGTCAGAGGGAAAAGCACAAATATATTGTGAATAAAATGTGATCCAGTTTGAATAAAGTTCTAATAAAGTTCTGAAGCTGTGGTTCTGTACAGTAATCAGTGATGTTAACGTGTTGCGTGTGTTTCAGGTAACCAGACTTCCAGTGGAGAGCTGTGAGCAGTACAGCAGCTGTTCAGACTGTCTCGGATCAGGAGACCCTCACTGTGGATGGTGTGTCCTCTTCAACAAGTAAGAACCTTTTATTATCATCACAGGCTAACAGACTGAGCTAACAGACTGAGCTAACAGCAGCTAACAGACTGAGCTAACAGCAGCTAACAGAGCTAACAGACTGAGCTAACAGACTGAGCTAACAGACTGAGCTAACAACAGCTAACAGACTGAGCTAACAGCAGCTAACAGAGCTAACAGACTGAGCTAACAGACTGAGCTAACAGACTGAGCTAACAACAGCTAACAGCAGCTAACAAACAGAGCTAACAGACTGAGCTAACAGCAGCTAACAGACTGAGCTAACAACAGCTAATAGACTGAGCTAACAGACTGAGCTAACAGCAGCTAACAGACTGAGCTAACAGACTGAGCTAACAGCAGCTAACAGACTGAGCTAACAGCAGCTAACAAACAGAGCTAACAGACTGAGCTAACAGCAGCTAACAAACAGAGCTAACAGACTGAGCTAACTGCAGCTAACACACAGAGCTAACAGACTGAGCTAACAGACTGAGCTAACAGCAGCTAACAAACAGAGCTAACAGACTGAGCTAACAGCAGCTAACAAACAGAGCTAACAGACTGAGCTAACTGCAGCTAACACACAGAGCTAACAGACTGAGCTAACAGACTGAGCTAACAGCAGCTAACAAACAGAGCTAACAGACTGAGCTAACTGCAGCTAACACACAGAGCTAACAGACTGAGCTAACAGACTGAGCTAACAGCAGCTAACAGACTGAGCTAACAGACTGAGCTAACTGCAGCTAACAGACTGAGCTAACAGCAGCTAACAGACTGAGCTAACAGCAGCTAACAAACAGAGCTAACAGACTGAGCTAACTGCAGCTAACACACAGAGACACATTGACCTGAGTATTAGTCAGTGTAGCATCAACAGGATTTAACAGATGATTAATGAATGAGTTCGTTTTGATGCGCTGAACTCTTCTGCTGCTGCTCGCGTGTCCGTAACGTCCACATAAATAAATTAATCAATAAATAAATAAATGAAGTCGTGCAGATGAACTCTCAGCGGTCTTCAGACAGGAAACAAAAAGTTTGATCTGAAATATTTAATGAAACATTTTGAACATCTGTTTGGAGTTCAGGGAGAGTTTGGAGCTCTCTGATTGGTCGGCTGCCTGTCGAATCACCTCGAGGGAGAGACAGTTCAGGATGTCAGAGATGATGTCATCTGTGTGTGTGTGTGTGTGTGTGTGTGTGTGTGTGTGTGTGTGTGTGTTCAGGTGTCAGCTGTGAGATATGTTGTGTCTCTTGTTGATCTGTGACCTCACAGCTGGTCAACAGCCAATAGGAAGGCAGAAGAGGGTTTGGTCTGTGTTTTGTCAAAGTGTGTGTGTGTGTGTGTGTGTGTGTGTGTGTGTGTGTGTGTGTGTGTGTTTGTGTGTGTGTGTGTGTGTGTGTGTGTGGGGGGGGGGTGTTTGTGTGAGAGAACCATTTATGGAAACATTAATGACGCCTCATGAGAACACACACACACACACACACACTCACACTCACACTCTTTGATGTTCAGGTACAGGAAGTTCTTCTTTGGATTAGCATCAAGTAGCTTCCCCTTCAAAATAAAAGCCTTTGACAGCGCTCTGGATCAGTGTGTCATCACAGAGCGTGTTGACGTGTTCTTAAAACACGCAGCTGCTCACTGACATGAACCAAAAGGCATCCTGGGAGATGTAGGACCTGCAGGAGAAGATGAGTGTTACCATGATGGTGATGATGCTGTGTGTTGTCACGGTAACAGCAGCTTCTTTTCATCTTCCTCCCTTGTTCTCTCTGTCTGTTGTTAATTAGAGAGAAACATCTTTACTGCAGCCTGATGAGTGTGTGTGTGTGTGTGTGTGTGTGTGTGTGTGTGTGTGTGTGTCAGGATGAAATATACAAATATAATAATTTATGAATCGTCTAATATTATAAAACAAAGTTATTCAGTGAATACAATATAAAACATATTAGTGTGTGTCTGTGTGTACATACAGTGTGTGTTCACCCCGTGTTGACCCCGCCGTGACCTTTGACCCCTCCAGGTGTTCCAGACAGGAAGCATGTGACAAGTGGGAGGAGCCTCAGCACTTCAACACCCGTCTGGACCAATGTGTCGACATCTCCGTTACCCCGAGCAACATGTCCGTCACCTCGCCGGCAACGCAGGTACACACACACGTCAGTGCATGATGAGTCAGCGTTTAACAGGAAGTGACGTCACCTGAGAATACAACAAAGATTTATTCAAAGTCAGATCGTCTGTGAGCCACACCTGTCTGCTCTGTCTGATTGGATGACGATGTCATCATTGCTCAGGTGTCCTCTCTCTCTCTCCGTAGTTGACCATTCGAGTGCAGAACGTCCCGGCGCTGTCAGGGGGCGTGTCCTGTGTGTTCGAGGAGCTGAGTGAGACACCTGGAGAGGTGACGGACGGAGGTCAGGTGATGTGTCTGTCACCGTCACTGAGAGAGCTGCCCACACACACACAGTCCTACGGTGAGACACACACACACACACACACACACACACACAGGCAGATGTACCTGTCATCATGACATCATGAGGTGATGACATCATGAGGTGCTGTGTTGTGTTTCAGGTGAGAAGCGAGTGGTTCAGCTCAGCCTGAGGTCGACAGAGACCGGCCATCACTTCATCACCACCAACTTCATCTACTACAACTGCTCTGTGCTCAACTCGTAAGTCTGAACCAATCAGCTCACTGCTGACCCCTGTCTGCTCTCCCCTCCTCTCTTGTCTCCTCTCCTCTCGTCTCCTCTTATGTCTCCTCTCCTCTCTTGTCTCCTCTCTTGTCTCCTCTCCTCTCTTGTGTCCTCTTTCCTCTCCTCTTATGTCTCCTCTCCTCTCTTGTCTCCTCTTTTGTCTCCTCTCCTCTCTTGTGTCCTCTTTCCTCTCCTCTTATGTCTCCTCTCCTCTCTTGTCTCCTCTCCTCTCTTGTCTCCTCTTTTGTCTCCTCTCCTCTCTTGTGTCCTCTTTCCTCTCCTCTTATGTCTCCTCTCCTCTCTTGTCTCCTCTCCTCTCTTGTGTCCTCTTTCCTCTCCTCTTATGTCTCCTCTCCTCTCTTGTCTCCTCTCTTGTCTCCTCTCCTCTCTTGTGTCCTCTTTCCTCTCCTCTTATGTCTCCTCTCCTCTCTTGTCTCCTCTTTTGTCTCCTCTCCTCTCTTGTGTCCTCTTTCCTCTCCTCTTATGTCTCCTCTCCTCTCTTGTCTCCTCTCCTCTCGTCTCCTCTCTTGTGTCCTCTTTCCTCTCCTCTTATGTCTCCTCTCCTCTCTTGTCTCCTCTTTCCTCTCCTCTCTTGTCTCCTCTCTTGTCTCCTCTCCTCTCTTGTGTCCTCTTTCCTCTCCTCTTATGTCTCCTCTCCTCTCTTGTCTCCTCTCCTCTCGTCTCCTCTCTTGTCTCCTCTCCTCTCTTGTCTCCTCTCCTCTCTTGTCTCCTCTCTTGTCTCCTCTCTCGTCTCCTCTCTTGTCTCCTCTCTTGTCTCCTCTCCTCTCTTGTGTCCTCTTTCCTCTCCTCTTATGTCTCCTCTCCTCTCTTGTCTCCTCTCTTGTCTCCTCTCTTGTCTCCTCTTTCCTCTCCTCTTATGTCTCCTCTCGTCTCTTGTCTCCTCTCCTCTCGTCTCCTCTCTTGTCTCCTCTCTTGTCTCCTCTTCTCTCGTCTCCTCTCTTGTCTCCTCTCTTGTCTCCTCTCCTCTCTTGTCTCCTCTCTTGTCTCCTCTCCTCTCGTCTCCTCTCTTGTCTCCTCTCTTGTCTCCTCTCCTCTCTTGTCTCCTCTCTTGTCTCCTCTCCTCTCGTCTCCTCTCTTGTCTCCTCTCCTCTCTTGTCTCCTCTCTTGTCTCCTCTCTTGTCTACTCTCCTCTCTTGTCTCCTCTCTTGTCTCCTCTCCTCTCTTATGTCCTCTTTCCTCTCCTCTTATGTCTCCTCTCCTCTCTTGTCTCCTCTCCTCTCTTGTCTCCTCTCTTGTCTCCTCTCCTCTCTTGTCTCCTCTCTTGTCTCCTCTCTCGTCTCCTCTCTTGTCTCCTCTCCTCTCGTCTCCTCTCTCGTCTCCTCTCTTGTCTCCTCTCCTCTCTTGTCTCCTCTCTTGTCTCCTCTCCTCTCTTGTATCCTCTCTTGTCTCCTCTCATGTCTCCTCTCTTGTCTCCTCTCCTCTCTTGTCTCCTCTCTTGTCTGCTCTCCCCTCCTCTCTTGTCTCCTCTCCTCTCGTCTCCTCTCTTGTGTCCTCTTTCCTCTCCTCTCTTGTCTCCTCTCCTCTCTTGTCTCCTCTCTTGTCTCCTCTCCTCTCTTGTGTCCTCTTTCCTCTCCTCTTATGTCTCCTCTCCTCTCTTGTCTCCTCTCCTCTCTTGTCTCCTCTCTTGTCTCCTCTCTTGTCTCCTCTCCTCTCTTGTCTCCTCTCTTGTCTCCTCTCCTCTCGTCTCCTCTCTTGTCTCCTCTCTTGTCTCCTCTCCTCTCTTGTCTCCTCTCTTGTCTCCTCTCCTCTCTTGTCTCCTCTCTTGTCTCCTCTCTTGTCTACTCTCCTCTCTTGTCTCCTCTCTTGTCTCCTCTCCTCTCTTATGTCCTCTTTCCTCTCCTCTTATGTCTCCTCTCCTCTCTTGTCTCCTCTCCTCTCTTGTCTCCTCTCTTGTCTCCTCTCCTCTCTAGTCTCCTCTCCTCTCTTGTCTCCTCTCTTGTCTCCTCTCCTCTCTTGTATCCTCTCTTGTCTCCTCTCTTGTCTCCTCTCCTCTGTTGTCTCCTCTCTTGTCTCCTCTCTTGTCTCCTCTCTTGTCTCCTCTCCTCTCTTGTATCCTCTCTTGTCTCCTCTCATGTCTCCTCTCTTGTCTCCTCTCTTGTCTCCTCTCTTGTCTCCTCTCCTCTCTTGTATCCTCTCTTGTCTCCTCTCTTGTATCCTCTCTTGTCTCCTCTCATGTCTCCTCTCTTGTCTCCTCTCCTCTCTTGTCTCCTCTCTTGTCTCCTCTCTTGTCTCCTCTCTTGTCTCCTCTCCTCTCTTGTATCCTCTCTTGTCTCCTCTCATGTCTCCTCTCTTGTCTCCTCTCTTGTCTCCTCTCTTGTCTCCTCTCCTCTCTTGTATCCTCTCTTGTCTCCTCTCTTGTATCCTCTCTTGTCTCCTCTCTTGTCTCCTCTCTTGTCTCCTCTTATGTCTCCTCTCCTCTCTTGTCTCCTCTCCTCTCTTGTATCCTCTCTTGTCTCCTCTCATGTCTCCTCTCTTGTCTCCTCTCTTGTCTCCTCTCTTGTCTCCTCTCCTCTCTTGTATCCTCTCTTGTCTCCTCTCATGTCTCCTCTCTTGTCTCCTCTCTTGTCTCCTCTCTTGTCTCCTCTCCTCTCTTGTATCCTCTCTTGTCTCCTCTCTTGTATCCTCTCTTGTCTCCTCTCTTGTCTCCTCTCTTGTCTCCTCTTATGTCTCCTCTCCTCTCTTGTCTCCTCTCCTCTCTTGTATCCTCTCTTGTCTCCTCTCATGTCTCCTCTCTTGTCTCCTCTCTTGTCTCCTCTCTTGTCTCCTCTCCTCTCTTGTATCCTCTCTTGTCTCCTCTCTTGTATCCTCTCTTGTCTCCTCTCTTGTCTCCTCTCTTGTCTCCTCTTATGTCTCCTCTCCTCTCTTGTCTCCTCTCCTCTCTTGTATCCTCTCTTGTCTCCTCTCATGTCTCCTCTCTTGTCTCCTCTCCTCTCTTGTATCCTCTCTTGTCTCCTCTCATGTCTCCTCTCTTGTCTCCTCTCTTGTCTCCTCTCTTGTCTCCTCTCCTCTCTTGTATCCTCTCTTGTCTCCTCTCTTGTATCCTCTCTTGTCTCCTCTCTTGTCTCCTCTCTTGTCTCCTCTTATGTCTCCTCTCCTCTCTTGTCTCCTCTCCTCTCTTGTATCCTCTCTTGTCTCCTCTCATGTCTCCTCTCTTGTCTCCTCTCCTCTCCCCTCGGGGCTCAGATTGAGGTGGGTAACATAATCTGTGTGGCAGGCTCGCTGGTTGTCATGGTAACAGCAGCTCGGCGCCTTGGACACAGAAACACTTGGTCTGTCTGCTGGGACGGTTTAAAACACACACACACACACACACACACACCTGCTCAGTGTCTTTAAACGTGTGAGGCGAGGAGGATTCAGGTGTCCAGACAGGAAGCAGGTACACTCTCACCTGGACGAGGTCACAGAGGACGGATCAGAGCACCACGTGTGGATTCATCCGCCTCACTTCATGGCCTGAAATATGATCCTCTTCCTGTTTGTGTGCTCTGGTGTCATATTTCAAACACAGGAAGTTTAATTTGGTTTGAGAGAGAGGGACGATGTCGATAAACAAACACACCTGAAGCTCCGCCCACACGGCCACACAGAGCGCCATGATTGGTCCGAACACGTCTTCCTGAACCCGTCTGCTGTCGTCTCATAACGATGGTTCATCCTCTGCGGGCAACGACTGACATGACAATGAAACACCTGAATATGAATGAAAAGGTGATCCTGACTCCGCCCCCTGTCTGTCTCCTCCCCCTCAGGTGTACTTCCTGTGTCAGCAGCGTGTTCCCGTGTCATTGGTGTAAATATCGTCACATCTGCACCAACAACCTGCAGGACTGCTCGTTCCAGGAGGGCCGAGTCAGCAACATGGAGGTACACACACACACACAGACACACACACACACACAGACACACACACACACACACACACACACACACAGACACACACACACACACACAGACAGATCAAAGTGTCACCTTCATGTTTCACAGCAGCTCTGCCCTGAGTTTCGCCTCTCAGGCTGCACATACAGCTGAGATCATGTGGGAATGTGCTTACCTGACATCTCCATATTTTTATTATTTTAATATTTTCTTCGTTCGTATTTGTTCGTCTGTTCGTTCATTTCAGCGTCTTCACAGTTAAACGGAGTTCTTTTAGTTATTTATAGATTTTCAGCTGCTGAACTCGGAGGAGAGGCGATGGAGGTCAGAGCCGCTCGCTCCGTCTGTCATTACATGGTTCAGTAAACAACTGCAAAGCTTCAGGTCAACAGTGAAGGACACACACACACACACACACTCTCTCCCTGGTGATGCGTTCAAGGACTCTGTGAC
>CP136883.1:577500-622500 GCA_033000465.1 Sciaenops ocellatus | reverse complement strand
TGTGTGTGTGTGTGTGTCTGTGTGTGTGTGTCTGTGTCTGTGTGTTTGTGTCCGTGTGTGTGTGTGTGTGTGTCTGTGTGTGTGTGTGTGTGTGTGTGTCTGTGTGTGTGTGTGTCTGTGTGTGTGTGTGTGTGTGTGTGTCTGTGTGTGTGTGTGTGTGTGTGTGTCTGTGTGTGTCTGTGTGTGTGTGTGTGTGTGTGTCTGTGTGTGTGTGTGTGTGTGTGTGTCTGTGTGTGTGTGTGTCGTCAGATTATCTGGTGCCATTGGAGTCGGGCTGACATATTCAGGACAGCCTTTTCTCTTTCTATCTTCTCTTTTCAGCAGCAGAGATGATGTGTTGTTCATCTCACAAAGACGACACACACACACACACACACACACAGTCATTTTTTGTTCCATTAACACCCTCCTGTTTATCTCGGATGAGAGCTGCAGGTAGATCAGGTTCCCATCAGCTCTAAATCCATTATGTTGTTTCTCCGACTGCTTTTTGTTGGTTACCATGGAGACCTGCAGCCGCCATGACAACAGCACTCTGCTGTGTGTGTGTGTGTGTGTGTGTGTGTATTTTCCATCTCTTTCTTTAAAGCTGAGTTTATCCTTAATGGACAGGATTGGAGTACGACAGTACTTGTACTGCTGCTAGCTGTATGAATCTCTGCTGATGCCTCATACTGTATGTCTGTCATACAGTATCTGTGTATCTGCTTTAGTAGTATTTGTATTAGTAATATCTGTTGTATCATCAGCTGCAGCAGAGCTATCTGCAGAAACACCAGCTGTGTGAATTAAATATTCAGTACTGCTAATAAAACGTGTACATGTAGCTTTAGTGTCGTTACCTGAACAAATATCAGTGTATGAATGTTGCTCAGACTAATATAATCTATAAAGAGTCTATTACCGTCATAAAACTGTAGCAGTTTATCTACATTTACACTAGCTGAACATTAGCTGAACATTAGCTATAGCACTCTTTGATATAGAATTACTTCATGCAGAAACATTGGCTGTGTTAAGAGTTGTAGCAGTGTCAGTTATTAACTGTAAAAATATAATCCAGCTAATATTAGTCAAATTTGGCACCAGTAGTTGAACAGTGCTGTAAATGTTAAATATTAGCTATAATGGCTAACATTAGCTGTAATACCACACTACATTACACATTACATTAGCTGTTACTTTAACGTTACGTTAGCTGTACTAACACTACGTTAGCTGTACTAACACTACGTTAGCTGTAGTAACACATTACGTTAGCTGTACTAACACTACGTTAGCTGTAGTAACATATTACGTTAGCTGTAGTAACACATTACGTTAGCTGTAGTAACATATTACGTTAGCTGTACTAACACTACGTTAGCTGTAGTAACACATTACGTTAGCTGTACTAACACTACGTTAGCTGTAGTAACACATTACGTTAGCTGTAGTAACATATTACGTTAGCTGTACTAACACTACGTTAGCTGTAGTAACATATTACGTTAGCTGTACTAACACTACGTTAGCTGTAATAACACATTACGTTAGCTGTAGTAACACATTAGGTTAGCTGTAGTAACACATTACGTTAGCTGTAGTAACATATTACGTTAGCTGTACTAACACTACGTTAGCTGTAGTAACACATTACGTTAGCTGTACTAACACATTACGTTAGCTGTACTAACACTACGTTAGCTGTAATAACACATTACGTTAGCTGTAGTAACACATTAGGTTAGCTGTAGTAACACATTACGTTAGCTGCATTAAAACATTACGTTAACTGTAATAACTGTGGAAATATCAGGCTTTGTGAGTTTAGCAGTAAAGCTAATGTTTCTACAGTTAATATTTATATTTCAGTTAATAAATATATATATATATATATATATATATATATATATATATATATATATATACAGTTTATATATTTATATATATACAGACTGTAACTACAGCTGTAGTAATATTAGCTACATTAATATTTATATTAGCTATTGAATAATTAAATGTTAGCTTTAGAAGCTAACATAATGGCAGCTGAAACACTATCAGGTCTTGTACAGGCTATTAGCTGTGTAACGTTAGCTGCATGGTGGAACATATTGATCAGTGATAGGCTGATGTATGCATACATGATGAATACTCAGCATGTGTCACATGTTCTGTGGATATAAACTGTGTGTACTTATATTCAGTATATACTGTATGTTGTTTTCTAATGAGGCTCTACTCCCAGACGTCGTTCACACTCCCTAAATGTTGTGTATCTCCTCTCCTCCTCCTTTAATTAAAATGTCTTCTGGATCATAATTAACGCAGAATTTAATTTTCTGTTTCCCAATTAAAAAGTGTCAAAATATTTAAATTAGCCTCTCTGTCTCTGTAGTATTGGTATGAAGGCGACGAGGCTGGAGATCTCCCCGTGGACTTCTCCATCGTCTGGGACGGAGATTTCTTCATCGACAAGCCGCCGACTATGAAAGGTAGAATAACAATAATACCTTCATCAATAAGACCGTTTATTATATAAATCTATATTATTTCACTTGTTTTAATGTGATTTATACTGTAAAAGAGAAACTTCATGTTGGACTCTTTGCTTTCTTTGTCGATTAAAGTTTTATATATTTCATGTTTGCGTCGCTCAGCGTTGCTGTATAAGTGCGAGGCTCAGCGCTCCAGCTGTGGTCAGTGCCTCAAAGCTCCGCCCACCTTCGAATGTGGGTGGTGCACTGAAACCAGGAAGTGTCTCCTACGGCAACACTGTCCGACACCCGAACAGAACTGGATGCACCACGGCCGACACAACCTGCGCTGCAGCCACCCGCGCATCACCAAGGTAGGGAATCGAACCTGCAACCTGCATGTGTTGTTACCTGGCTGATAACTGATCAGTGATCAGTGATGGATGTCCTCTACAGATCGACCCTCTGACGGGCCCTCGGGAGGGCGGGACCCGGGTGACCATCGAGGGGGAGAACCTGGGTCTGCAGGTGAAGGAGATCGCTTACGTTCAGGTGGCCGGAGTCCGCTGTAACCCCGTCCCCTCGCAGTACATCAGCGCTGAGAGGTCAGTGTGTGTTCGTATGTTGGTGTGAACATGTGACAGATCATGTGACTGACTCTCCGTCTGTCTGCAGGATCGTGTGTGACATGGCCGAGGCTCTCCTCCCTCACTCTCCGGGCGGTCCCGTCGAGCTCTGCATCGGCGTCTGCAGCGCCGAGTATCGAACCCTGTCCACGCAGACGTACTCCTTCGTGGTGAGTGTTCGAGTCCTCGTGCAGCAGAAAGCTCCGGACAGGAAGTCGATATATGTATGGATGTTAATGTAACTTCCTCCTCCAGAGCCCCAGTTTCAACCGTGTTCGTCCAGAGAAGGGACCTGTTTCTGGGGGAACCAGACTGACGGTGACGGGTCGACACCTGGACGCCGGCAGCACCGTCACCGTTTATATCGACAAGGAGGAGTGTCTGTTTGTCAAGTCAGTTTGGACCGTCAATTCATCCATTTATGTAAGCTCAACAAACGATCAGCCAATCACTGATCTCCTCTCTCTCTTCACATCTCTCTCAGACGGACCAATCGGGAAATAATCTGCATAACTCCTGCCTCCCTGACGGGCTCTGGCCCCGCCTCCATCCGTCTGATGATTGACAGGGCCGAGGTGACGAGCTCGGAGACCAAATACGTTTACACGGAGGACCCGACCATCACCAACATCGAGCCCAACTGGACCATCCTCAAGTAAACACTCCACATCCTCGTCACGGATAATCCAATAATCGATCAGAGTATTGATCTGTAACCTGATCGTGTGTGTGTGTGTGTGTGTGCGTGCGTGTGCAGTGGCAGCACAGTGATAACAGTAACAGGAACAAACCTGTTGACCATCCAGGAGCCCAAAGTCCGAGCCAAGTACGGAGGAGTGGAAACCAACAACGTGAGAAAACGTTTCATCATAAACCTAAAGTTTATTTTATCACAATGAAAAGAGAAAATATATATATATATATATATATATATATATATATATATATATATATATATATGTATATATCTGTCTTTAATAAATCATCATTTCTTTCTGCAGTTCTGCACCGTGGTCAACGACAGCACCATGACGTGTTTGGCTCCTGGTCTGGTTTACAGTAAACCAGACCCACCAGAGGGGGCGCTGCGCCCAGATGAGTTCGGCTTCATCTTTGACCAGGTAACACCGAGCAGGAGGGGTCGTCATGGTTACAGTGATGTTAGATGAAGGACACATCTGTAATACAAAGAGCTTTAAAGCGTTATTCCCTGTAGGTCCGGCTGCTGAACCCGGTTCTGTTAGCATGCTAACGGCAGATTCAGTTAGCAGCAGTTAATATAGCGGTCAGCTACTTTAGCAATACACTGAAGTAAAGGTGACGTGATAAAAACATCAGTCTTCATGGGTAATTTAAAAACAGGTTTGATGCTAACGTGTCACGTGACACATCAAAAAACAAAAAACTCTGTTACCTTCGACACAAGACTGGAGCCGAAACAAGAACTTTATCAAGCTGCTGTAATAATTTCCCATCCAGAGTTTAAAATCATTTCAAAGTGAACAGTTGAGTATCGTCTGATGATAAACTCCTTTAAAGTGTCTTATTATTGATTCAAAGGGAATAAACGAGGCAGACGTTGGAGAACGCCACAGAAATGTTTCAGATGAAGACGATCGATGGATTTAAATCATTTCTCTGACTAAAGGACACGTTAACTGTCCCAGACGAAGGTCAGCTCCGTCATCAAGTATTGGTAGTATCTGCAGTAATCGACATTCTGGTCCTGTCCAGGTTTCCTCTCTGCTGGTCCTGAACTCCACACCCTTCACACACTACCCCAACCCGACCTTTGACCCCCTGGGGAACTCTGGGATTCTGGAGGTCAAACCAGGATCACCAATCATCCTCAAGGTGAGTCAAACAAACAGGAAGTTCAGAAGAAGAAGAGAGACACAATGTTTATATAAAGGTGGAGTCAACAGGTATTACTCAAATACTGAACCAAAGTTCAGTTTTCTGCTGTTGACTTAACGAGTTTCTTCAGTTTTGGTACTTTATTTTGAAACTTTTGTCCTTTTACTGAAGTAATAATTTGAATATTTGAGTATTTCTTCATTGTAGTATTACTCCTTTTAAAGTACACGCTCTGAGTACTCGTTCCCGCTCTGGTTTCAGGGTAAGAACCTGATCCCTCCGGCTCCGGGGAACAACCGTCTGAACTACACCGTCCTGATCGGAGAGTCGCCCTGCCTGCTTACCGTGTCCGAGAACCAGCTGCTCTGCGATTCGCCGGATCTCACCGGAGAACAGCGAGTCCTGGTGAGTGATGGGATCTTAGCCCCGCCCCCTTTTTTTCACCTTTCACTGATAACGGGCTGTGATTGGTCGGTTAGAGGAGCAATATGCAACACTGACAGCTAGTGGTTAAAATGGGTACTGCAGTCCAGAGACAACTATCGAAGAGTCGTCTGCAGACTGAAGCTGAGCTCAAAGACTGAAAACATTTTTTATTTGAAGAAGCAGCTTCAGTGTTTGAGTCTGACTGCAGTCTGTGCTGCAAAATAACAACAGACACAAGTTTAACCTGGTTTGAGTCGGTTTAAGGTGGATGAGCGACACAGACAATGACTGAGGAGAGCGAGTCAAAGTCACGTGACTCTCTGATTGTTTCACAGCGTCGACTGACCCGGTCAGTCGTCCATACAAACTCTACGGCTCACTTCCTGGGAAAGCAACCTCCCTCTGTCTGTTTACTGATGTTGATCATGTGACTTCATAACTTCCCACAGCGGTGTCTTTGGAAACTTTCATGTTAATCACACAGACTGATGACATAACGTCATTTTATGATGTCAGACAGTAAACGTGACATTTTGTTCTTTTAAATATGAAAGAAAAGTTTGAATGTTTCTCTGGACGGAGAGAAGAAGAAGAAACGACATCTTTATAAAGGTCATTAAGTACAGCCGCAGGGAGTCATGGGTAATTGGTCTGATGTCACAGATCAGAGGGTGACACACACACACACACACACACACACACACACACGCGTGTTAAACTATTGATGAATTATTAAACATATTGATTATTGATCAGTTCAGACTGTCATGTTGGTTCTTCCTCTCCGTCTCTCATCACTTCATCATTTATTCATACGTCTGTTTTACGATCGATGTTTATGAATCTCGTTAATAAAACATTCAGACAGCATTAATATAAATATGATAGAAGAGTCTGCCGGACCAGACGTGGACCACCTGCCTCTACAGGTAGAACCAGATCCAGAACCATCGACTACAGGTCGCCTCTGCAGTCCATAAAACACTGAAGTCACATGACTGATGAGCTGTTTCCTCATGGCTCTCATGATAGTCGATGACTGTCGTCTCTCTGTCTGTAGATCCTCGTTGGCGGTCTGGAGTACTCTCCCGGTACGCTCCATATTTACTCCGACAGCGCCCTGACGCTGCCCGCCATCATCGGTATCGGCGCGGGCGGAGGTGTGCTGCTCATCGCGATCATCGCCGTGCTGATCGCCTACAAGAGGAAAACTCGCGACGCCGACCGGACGCTGAAACGCCTCCAGCTGCAGATGGACAACCTGGAGAGCCGGGTGGCGCTCGAGTGCAAGGAGGGTACGTCCATTAGAGCGATTAGAGGACGATGTGGTGACTTCCTGTAAAGACTCTAACACACTGACCTCTGACCTCTCCTCTTCCACGCAGCCTTCGCTGAGCTGCAGACCGACATCCAGGAACTCACCAACGACATGGACGGAGTGAAGATCCCCTTCCTGGAGTACCGAACATACACCATGAGAGTCATGTTTCCTGGGATCGAAGAACACCCCGTCCTCAAAGAGCTCGACGTACGTACAACACACACACACACACACACACTCCTTCATCATCCACAGAACAGTGTGTGAGTGTTAAAGTCTGAAGCGACCCTCCACAGTCAGCTTTAATTAAACAAAGCCAGCAGGAAGCCGCGAGCCGCTGAGCCTCTGTTCTCCACACATCAATTAGACTTCCTCACATCCTGATAACGAGGTGTGGAAGCAGATCAGTCTGCGAGGAAACACACGAGGAAACTTCCTGTGTCTGAATGTCTGTTCAGATTTATTGAGCTTTCATAACAATCTTTATTCATACAGAGAGATTTATAAACTGAAGCTAAACATGGTGAAGTAAACAGGAAGTAGAGTTCTGTTCCAATAAACACGGCCGGACCGAACAGAACCTCCGGACCAGCAGTGAGCAGCTTTTCTTGCATCCACAGTCGGCGCTTCACTACTTATCAATCATGAAGTCTGTAAATCACCTCAGTACTGTAACGTTATTCCCTGCTGGTCTCAGAGGCTGTGCTCCAACCCGGTCCGGTCCGGCTGCTGAGCCCGGTTCTGTTAGCATGCTAACGGCAGATTCAGTTAGCAGCAGTTAGCTACATCTGTAAAATTAGTATGTATGTGTGTGTGTGTTTCAGTCTCCGGCTAACGTGGAGAAAGCTCTGCGTCTGTTCAGTCAGTTGCTGAACAACAAGATGTTCCTGTTGACCTTCATCCACACTCTGGAGGCTCAGAGGTCGTTCTCCATGAGGGACCGCGGGAACGTCGCCTCGCTGCTGATGGCCGCTCTGCAGGTGACCATGAAGCACCTGAGACGACATACATGTTACTGTGAACACGCTAATAACTGAGTGAACATTACTGGCTCCATCTTTGTCTTCAGGGTCGTATGGAATACGCTACAGTGGTGTTAAAACAGCTGCTGGCCGACCTGATCGAGAAGAACCTGGAGAACCGAAACCATCCCAAACTACTGCTGAGGAGGTCAGAACCTTTACACAACCTTCACACAACCTTTGGCCTACAGTTAGCTGTATCTATGTTAGCATCAAAGCTCTGGCCGTCCTCGGTTCTGTTTCCTGTCCTTTAACTGGACCAGGCCGAGCTGTAAACACACAGAGACAGTCGAGATGGTCGAGTTCATCAGAGGAATCTAAAATGTGTCGTCATGTTGAGAAGAAGAGGATCAAACTGACCTGACCTCTGACCTCTGACCTCTGTGTGTTCAGGACCGAGTCTGTAGCTGAGAAGATGCTGACCAACTGGTTCACCTTCCTGCTGCATCGATTCCTCAAGGTAACCTCCTCACTCCTTCACTCCTCCTTCCCTCCTTCCCTCCTTCCCTCCTCTCCCTCCTCGTCTCCCTAATTGATCTTGTTAAGCTCTTCAGTCTGACTGTGACCAATCAGATCAGAGCTGCAGTTAATTTATTCATAGGAACTGAAGGGGATTGGTTAAATCCTGCTGATGAGTTTTCAGGATTAAACACACATAATGAACCTGTCTGTCTGTCTGTCTGTCTGTCTGTCCATCAGGAGTGTGCCGGTGAGCCTCTCTTCATGCTGTACTGTGCCATAAAGCAGCAGATGGAGAAAGGTCCGATCGACGCCATCACCGGAGAAGCTCGTTACTCTCTGAGCGAAGACAAACTCATCAGACAGCAGATCGACTACAAACAGCTGGTAACACACACACACACACACACACACACACACACACACACACAAACACACACACAAACACACAAACACACACACACACACACACACACACAAACACACACACAAACACACAAACACACACACACACACACACACACACAAACACAAACACACACACACACACACTGAAACGCATCTAAAAAGCAAAATGATTCACTTTCTCTCTCTGTCTGTCTGTCTCTCTGTCTGCCTGTCTGTCTGTCTCTCTGTCTGCCTGCATGTCTCTCTCTCTCTCTGCCTGTCTGTCTGCCTGTCTGTCTGTCTGCCTGCCTTTCTCTCTCTGTCTGCCTGCCTGTCTCTCTCTCTGTCTGCCTGTCTGTCTGTCTGCCTGCCTGCCTGTCTCTCTCTCTGTCTGTCTGTCTCTCTGTCTGTCTGCCTGCCTGTCTCTCTCTGTCTGCCTGTCTGCCTGCCTGTCTCTCTGTCTGTCTGCCTGCCTGTCTCTCTCTCTGCCTGCCTGCCTGTCTCTCTCTCTGTCTGCCTGTCTGTCTGTCTGCCTGCCTGTCTCTCTCTCTGTCTGCCTGTCTGTCTGTCTGCCTGCCTGTCTCTCTGTCTGTCTGCCTGCCTGTCTCTCTCTCTGTCTGCCTGTCTGTCTGTCTGCCTGCCTGTCTCTCTGTCTGTCTGCCTGCCTGTCTCTCTCTCTGTCTGCCTGTCTGTCTGCCTGTCTCTCTCTCTGTCTGCCTGCCTGTCTGTCTGTCTCCCTGCCTGTCTCTCTGTCTGTCTGCCTGTCTGTCTGCCTGCCTGTCTCTCTCTCTGTCTGCCTGTCTGTCTGTCTGCCTGCCTGTCTCTCTCTCTGTCTGTCTGCCTGTCTGTCTGTCTGTCTCTCTCTCTGTCTGCCTGCCTGTCTCTCTCTCTGTCTGCCTGTCTGTCTGTCTGTCTCTCTCTCTGTCTGCCTGTCTGTCTCTCTCTCTGTCTGTCAGACTCTGATGTGTATCCCTCCGGAGGGCGAGGCGGGGACGGAGGTTCCGGTGAAGGTGTTGAACTGTGACACGGTGACTCAGGTCAAAGACAAACTGCTGGACGCCGTCTACAAAGGCATCCCGTTCTCTCAGAGACCTCAGGCCGACGACATGGACCTCGGTGAGTGATTACATCATCACATCACACACACATGATGTCATCAGTCTGCTCCTCAGTGAAACACGCTAACTGCATGTATGTGTTTTGTTTGGTCAGAGTGGCGTCAGGGCCGACTGACCAGGATCATCCTGCAGGACGAAGACGTGACCACCAAGATCGAGAGTGACTGGAAGAGACTCAACACTCTGGCACATTACCAGGTACAGCTAACAAGCAAGCTGGTCCAGGTCCAGGTCCTGGTCCTGGTCCTGGTCCAGGTCCTGGTCCTGGTCCAGGTCCTGGTCCTGGTCCTGGTCCAGGTCCTGGTCCTGGTGCTGTAGCAGATTTAAAGCTTCTTGTTGGATTGAGCAGCTTCAGTCTCAGTTCTGGTTCTTTATCAGCTCTCGTGGTGACACGTGGAGTCCGTCCAGATCGCGGACACGTTAAGAATCGACTGAGTCAGCTGACTGAACGGATAATTAGTCAGCTGATTGATGGAGCGATTGGCTGATTAACTCATTGACTGATGTGTTGCTGTTTGTTGCTAGGTAACCGACAGCTCGCGGGTGGCGCTGGTCCAGAAGCAGGTTTCTGCTTACAACATCGCCAACTCCTTCACGTTCACCAGATCACTGAGCAGATACGGTACAGCACACACACACACACACTCACTCACTCATCATCAGCTGGTAACTAATAACACAAAGTAACTTTTCCCTCTTTGTGTCTTCAGAGTCGTTACTTCGAACGTCCAGCAGTCCTGACAGTCTGAGATCCAGAGCTCCAATGATCACGCCAGACCAGGAGACAGGTACTGCAGCATCAGCAGCAGTATTAGTATACTGTGTGTACTGTGTGTACTGTGTGTAGTGGACTGTGCAGTACATGTGTCGTCTGTTTTCAGGTACTAAACTGTGGCATCTGGTGAAGAACCACGAGCACAGTGATCAGAGAGAAGGAGACCGAGGCAGTAAGATGGTTTCTGAGATCTACCTGACCAGACTGCTGGCTACCAAGGTAACACAACAACAACGCTCACTTCATTTCCTGTCCTCTGTGTCCTCTTTATTCAGTTCAGATTTATTTATACAGCTCCAAACAGAATAACAGAAGTTATTTAAAGACGCTTTGTCTCTCATCAAAGAGGCTTCTTCAGTCCTGACAGGTGAGGAGTTTCAGGTATTTACCTCTGTGGGGTCATGAGCGTCTCTTGAGGTGTTGGTAGATGCTGAGTCCTGACCTGAGGAGTTCACCTCAAGGCCAAGGGACGCGGACCGGTCACATGACGACCCACAGGTGTCCTTAACGACCCACAGGTGTCCTTAACGACCCACAGGTGTCCTTAACGACCCACATCCACACCTTCCCTCAGGCAACCAGCCCACTGGATGGAAGTGTGTGTTATCCCCACAGAGATAAATATTTGGGACTGAGAAATAAAGCGTCTTCAATGAACTAAGCAGGTCCAGTTGACTGTGAGAACTTTCAGTGTTACTCTGACCTGGACGACCTTGTTGTTGTTCATACAGAGCAGGATAGATTGTACTCTGTATAATATTATTTACAGAGACCTGTCAGTGCCTACCAGGAACGAGCACTTAGCAAAAGTAGGAAAGAAAATCTTTGCTTAAGAGGCAGAAACCTCGAGCAGAACCGGGCTCATGGTGGACAGGCATCTACTGCGACTGGTTGACTTTAACTCTCGAGAAAAAGAGGAAGGCGTCATTAGACAAGTCAAATTTATTACAATTAATAAATTATTTTATACTTTTATACAATTAATCCTGAAGGAACATGAACGTCTGAACCAAGTTTCCAGTCATTGTCGAGACATTGAAGTCAGGACCGAAGTGCTCTGAGGTTCTGAGGTTCTTTGCATCTATAGAAATATTTTCTCATCTTTGAACTGAAAATATTTAATATCATGCTTTGGTCCTCCGTCCACTAGGGGACACTGCAAAAGTTTGTGGACGACCTGTTTGAGACAGTGTTTAGCACCGCCCACCGAGGCTCTGCTCTCCCATTGGCTATCAAATACATGTTCGACTTCCTGGACGAACAGGCCGACAAACGACAGATCAGCGACCCGGATGTGCGACACACCTGGAAGAGCAACTGGTGAGAAACTGAAGCGACAGTGAAGTCTTTTCTCATGAGACAGAACGAGTTTAAAGACGCGTTTCCTGTTTCCTGTCTGCGTCTGCAGCCTTCCTCTCAGGTTCTGGGTGAACGTCATTAAGAATCCTCAGTTTGTGTTCGACATCCACAAGAGCAGCATCACCGACGCCTGCCTGTCTGTCGTCGCTCAGACCTTCATGGACTCCTGCTCGACGTCAGAACACCGGCTCGGCAAAGACTCTCCGTCCAACAAGCTGCTCTACGCTAAAGACATCCCCAACTACAAGAGCTGGGTGGAGAGGTGAGATCACAAGAAACACACCTCACTTCACCTCACCAACGTACTGACCAAAACTACATGACCTGGGTGAAACTAACTGCTCGTTAAAATAAAACTAAATCATTAAGTCATCAGAGACTCCGTCGTGTTTCAAATAAACTCATCAATAACAGAATTAACGGCACACTGTAATATAATACGATATAAATCATATTAATTACTGTTGACGGCTAAAAGGCAATCGCCTGCTCGGGCAATAGTTAAAAAATTGCACGTTTAGTACTTACGGTAATTATCTGGGTAAATTAACCTTAAAGCAACACATTAGTTTGTTCATGCAATTAGCAGAGTTTGAGGTTAACACACTAGCTGTGTGTGTGTGTGTGTGTGTGTGTGTGTGCAGGTACTACAGGGATATTGCCAAGATGCCGAGCATCAGTGATCAGGACATGGACGCCTACCTGGTGGAACAGTCCCGTCTGCACGGCAACGAGTTCAACACACTGAGCGCGCTCAGTGAGCTCTACTTCTACATCAACAAATACAAGGAAGAGGTGAGGGGGCGGGGTTTCATCTCACTTTCACATTTTAGATAGTAGCTGTGCCGTTGGTATCGAGGTCTGCCATTGGCCGAGATCCTGACGCTACATTGGCAGAGGGTAACCAATGACTGTGTCCCTGTGTCCATGGCAGGTCTGTAGTTTGTATACTGGTAGTGCCTGCATCACTTCAACAGTCCAAGATATCTTTTCAACCATTGGTCAGATTTCCATGAACTCTGATGGTTCCCATTTATGGTTCCCAATGGATCAAAGACTCAGAGTGAACAGCTTCACTAATATCGGACAAATTGAAATCGTGGCCCGATGATGGTGCTGAATAAAACATGAAGTTATTTCATCTCATCCTGTTGGGAACATAGATGTCTGTACAAAATTTCATAATAATCCATCCGACAGTTGCCAAGACATCCATTTTCCACCACTTTGATGACTGAGTAAGGAAGCCCGGAAGTCCTTTTCCCGAGCAACGTCTTCCTCCTGCGGGGTCCAGAGGCATTCCCAGGCCAGATGGGATATGTAATCCCTCTCGAGTATTCTGAGTCTGCCTGGTGGTTTCCTGGAAAAAACTCCACTGCAAGTGTCTTGATCAGACGCCCAAACCATCTCAACATAAAGTGGCAGCAGTTTGTCTTATCCAATCTCTAACAGTGCCCGTTGTATGCATGATGTCATTCTTTTGGTCACTACCCAAACCTCATGAAGTGAAGGTTGGAATATACCATTAAATCCAGAGCTTTGGCTTCAGATTCAGCTCCTTCACCATCATAGTCCAGGATGTCGATCTCAGGTTGATCTTACCTTCATTCACAGACAACACTGTTTGATCTTTGAACTTTACTTGAGTTTACTTGGCTGTCTGTTGTACCATGGCCTCAGACTTGGAGGTGTTGACTCTCATACCCGCTTCATCATTGAGACAAAACAGTCAACCTCATGGTGCCATTGAACGAAAAGTCAGGGAATCACTAAAGTCATGAGGATTCATCCATTAGGGACCATGAATGTCAATCCATCCGATTTTTATTTTGTCAGATCAATGGAACCACTGATCTGATGGGCAGACTGCAATAAAAGCTCCAGGGCGCATTCCTGTTTCCCAACAGATGATTCAATTTTCATGTTGCAGGACGACCTTTAATTTTTTTATCTGGTGAAGCAAGCTGAAAGTTTCATATTGTATAAAGGACAAACAGTTGTAGGTACTGATCTAATTTGTTCTGTCTCTGCAGATCCTGACGGCGTTAGATCGGGACGGATACTGTCGCAAACACAAACTGAGGCACAAACTGGAGCAAGCCATCAACCTGATGTCTGGAAGCAGCTGAGAGGAGGGGAAGGACGAATGGACCGATGGACCGATGGACTGATGGACTGATGGACTGATGGATGGATGGGGGGATGGATGGGGAAGAAGAATGGGGGAGGGGGATGTGAGGGTGCTTTGTTTTTCTGAACTGTTTGAACAGTCAGTTGATCTGCTCAGTTTTGGACCGAACTGACAGCCACAGCTCTAGCCCTTTAGCAATCAATCCATCAGCAATTTATTTGTCGATTGATTGATTGATCTGAAGACTGATTAACTGGCTGGCTGGGACCCCAACTACCTCCATTTGGTGGGTTTTGGGGCGGAAAATCAGTTTCCAAACCGATTTGGATACATTTATAACGTTACTTCATCGTGGAACGAGTCGAAACCTTCTCGATGCATCTGTCGGTTTGGATTTGGATTTAAATTCAGTGCAGGTGTAACCCTAACCCAAAACAAGGGATCGTGGCTGTGGAAACTAGGCTAAAGACTGAATCAGGTTTCACCAAATGATGGATGTGGACTAATCGACCTGAGTTCAGGATTCACAGCCTGGTTTGGAACTGTCTAGATGCTGGGTTGAAGAGCAAAAGGTCAAATCAAGTTTCCGTCAAAGCTAAGGACTTGTTCTGGTCCGAAGGATCAAGAAACTAAGTAAAATCACAACAGACTTGACCTTACCATAAGAACCTCATTGTCTGGACAAATCCGAGCTAAACATCAAAAACTCAAGTCATGGCTTACCGACCTTTGCTGATGTCTTTACCTTGAATCCTCAGTCTCGTCCGGATTCACTGTTAGATGTTCAAGTCAAGCTTTAAGAAAGGAAGCATCAAAGTCAGATCTTGAACTTGTTCGTGAAGGACTGACGTTGTTCCAAGCTTTAACGAAGAAGAAGGAAGCGAATAAACTGATGACTTGACCTAAACCTGAAAGAATCCAGGTTGAAGTCATCGTTGACTTTGAGGAAATAAAGACTTGACTTGACCTTGGACTGTTCAGCCGAGCCTCGTCAGGATCTAGACGTTCCTAAGTTGCTGTTTTAATTAACCACTCAATGTTTTTTCTCTGGACAATCACTCTACCACAGCACACTGAGCCCGATGCCTACTGACCGACCAGTACCTGTGTCCATAAACCTGTCTCCTCCCACCATCTCCTTTTCCTTCCCCTCCATCCTCACCTCCGTACTTCCTCATTTCGTCTCCTTCTCTATCATCCCCTTCCTTTCCATCCTTACTCGTTTCTTCTTTCATCCCACTTCCTCCTCCCCATCAACCCGCTCCGTCATTGGTCAGTCATGCTGGCCTCTGGCCTCCTATTGGCCAGGAAGACTCTTTAGTAATGTACTGCCCGACCAATCAAGACTGTGGAATTCGCCAGAATTGTGAATAATTCAACAGAAATGAATCCAGAATTACGTTTTGAATACATTCCAGCACAGGCACACGGCAAGGTCTGTAAAACAGCAGGTTGACTCGGACTGACCGGCATCTTTCAGGACCAGAACCAGACCTGGAAAATGGGGTTCTGGATTCAGCACCAGTTGGTAGACTTTGACGCTGGTTGGTGCAGATCACTTTACTGTCGGACCTTGCACATACACCCACATACAGCCATGCTTTACAGCGCCATGCTAACCGTGCCCAGGGGGAAATACTGTGCAGAGCTACAAGCCCAGTGCCATGTAAAGACCGGACCGGATCATGTCAGAACTGGACCGGACTTGGACCAAACCCGGATCGAAAACAACCTGGAATGGAGTTTTAGCCGGACCGGACTCAAGAACTTTTAAGACTTGTGGCCATAATTGTAAACAACAACAAAAAAGAAAGCTAATAATAATAATGATGATGATAAAGTATAAAAGAAAAAAAGAAGGAAAAAAAAGAAATATTGAAATGTTAACATGTAATAAGAACTTTGTGGATCAACCCGTTTGGATTTTAAGGAGCTGAACTTGTACAAAGCTGAACATTATGCTACATCAGAGTCTGGAGGAAGAGGAGAGCCAAGAGACCGGATGGGACCGCGACCGACCGACCCCGTCATCACACCATCCGACCAGACTGGACTAAACCGGGTCAAGCTCGATTTAACCGGACTGAACGGGTCTGAAGGAGCCGCACTGAACTGAACCTCAGCAAACTGATGTTTGTCTGTTTGAACAGATCGGATCGGATGGAGGGTCGGTTCGGTCCGGAGGTTTGGGTGGCGTTCGGAGGGGTTAAATTGTTGCATGTGTAGCTTTGGATGTTGTTTTGATGAAACTTTTGTACGTCCTGAAGAAGAATGAGGATGTTTCACACCGCACACTCAGGCTACACTCAGTCATCTGATGCTTCAGGTGCAGACGGAGGACGTGCACCTCCGTCCACCTGGACGGTGTCCGAGAATCCTGTTGAAACAAAATGCAAAGAACCAACTGTAGCTCAAAGACCTGAACCCGGTGTGAAGCACTCTCAGTTCTCTGTGTGAACGATGGCCAAGCTGCACCCCTCATCCCCCATAAACCTCCAGTTTTCTGTGGCAGAACATTCTCACTTTGAATCATAGGTCCATTTTAGTCCAACATTCGTTCATCGATGATAATCAACCTTTTAAAAACACAAAACTCCACGAGCTCGTCTCTGAGACGTTTGGTCCGTTCTCCATGCGGCTTCATTTCCCTCCACACTTCTGTTTTAAATTTGAAAACTGACCCGAGCTTTGCTGCAAATGAACTTTATTTGACGCGTACATGTTAAAAATCATCTGTATTCATGGTTTGCTAACCTGCACACATTTCCACATCACTTATTTATTTGTATTGTTTTTTCCCTTCATGACCTCGTGGGCCTCCGTAGAAATCCATCTTTAGTTCATGTGTGAAAATGTTCTGCCGCAGACGAAGTGTCTCTCTTTTGGCTCTCTGCGATGCCATAAAGCTACAAAGCACCTTTTTGTTTTTTCTTGCTGTTGTTTAACTGTCGTTTGAATCTTTGGGGCCAAAAGGACCCAAGTGAGGAAGAAGAGGAGGAAGAGGAAGGGTCCTGATAAAAGACTGCCTTTTAGATGATTAATTATAGAACAGGGAGGGAAGCCACTACCATACAACACCACTGTTCATCCGACCTGTGTGTGTGTGTGTGTGTGTGTGTGTGTGTGTGTGTGTGTGTGTGTGTGTGTGTGTGTGTGTGTGTGTGTGTGTGTGTGTGTTATCCGCCGGCTGCTGCAGTGGAAACTCAACCGTTAAATCACTGATCGTATCTGCAGCTCAATTAAAATTTTTTTTTTTTTTTACAGTCGCTCCGTGAAAATCGGTCGATCGGTATCTTCGACGTTTTTGAATTCTCTGATCGAATCTTTATTTTTTTTATTCTGTGCATAAATCAAAATCTCTGCGTGCCCTTTAAACTCAAAGTCATCGCTCGAGTCGTCTTTGATTGCGTCCTCGTCGTGGTTTTGATCAGGATTCACCTCGTTGTTGTCGTCGACAAGATGAGCCGAGCTTAGAGAAACAAGTGAATCCCATGAGGAGGATGTAAAGGAGGGATGATGCATAGGCGATGTAGAGCAGGAGGAGGAGGAGGAGGAGGAGACGCCCGCCGCATGCTGAGAAGTGAGGAAGAGGAGGGATTACTATTCAGTTGCAGAGAGGAGGAAGAAAGAGGAGGAGGAGGGTCTATCATGCAAGAGAGGTGAAGAAGAGAGGGAAGCATCGTACTCTGCAAACGCAGGCAGGATGAATAAATGTTAGAGTAGAATCAGGATGAAAGAGGAGGTCAGATCCTCTGTTTGCATGCTGAAGAGGAGGAAGAGGAGGAGGAGACTCTGCTGGAGTACTGAGAGCAGGAGAGAGGGAGAATACTGATCAGACGGAGGCAACGTCATCCATCAAACCAGCTGAGGAAGGAAAGGTCTCTGAGAGGAGGGAGGAGGAAGCACAGTGCAGGGAGAGAAAATAGATCCAGTCCTGATCCTGGACTGTTCAGAACCGTTCAGGACCGGTTCACGTTTAATAAAATTCATCACGGAAAGAAAAGATACAAACTGAGTGAGCACACCTGTAAATATCTGCATATGATCACAGCTCTATATGAATTTATATGATCAGGTTTGTTTGTACGCTCACATTTATCTGATGACGCTGTCGAGGCTTTTCTTTGTGTCGTGCCTCCCGATGATCGTCTGTGCTCAGCACTGCTGACGCCAAATAATGATACAAAGCAGACTGATCAGACTTCTTGTGTCAAATCATGATTTGATTCTATCAGGAACAAAGATGGAGGTCAAAACCTCTTTAGAGACGAGCTCAAACAAAATGTCTGACTTTGACACTGCTGGTTTCTTCTAACGTTGACCTCCATCTTTATCTTTAACCCTGAACCTGACAAATCATCAGTTTGTTTTAGTTTGGAGGACTTGTTTGACTATCTGTTTCCTCTTATTTCATCAGATAGTTTCTGATTTGAAATCGTTGAACTTTCAGGAACTTTGGTTTGGACCATGGGGACCACGAGTATCGCCTCTAATCTTGTAATATTTTCGTCCTCCGTCGTCAACGTTCTTTTTGTAGTTTAATGACGCCTGAGTGACTGAAATGTTTTGGTTCCCTCTGATCCGGATTGTACCTCGATCTGGACCAACACAGAACTTCAGTGTAAAGTTAAAAGAGACGAAATAGAAACCTTCGTCATCCAGTTTAAAGTTTCGGCCGGTCAAATCGATGTTTGGATGGTTTTTCACTGCGAGTGGCTCGTGTGTGTGTGTGTGTGTGTGTGTTTGTTTGTTTCAGTGTTGTCTCTACACACACACACACACATTTTAACATGTCCATCGTCTGAACACACACACACACACACACACACAGCTGGGAGGAGGTAACAGAGACTGAAGAGACCTGTGGGAGGGCCGGGTCTAATTCCTGGAACAGCGAACTAAACAAACAGGTTGGATTGATACCTCGTTTTAGCTGCGGTGTCTACACACACACACACACACACACACACACACACGTTCTCTGGCGGTGAGATATTTATTGATTATTTTCTGATTTCTTTTTTTCTTTTAATTTATTTTTCTGAGTTTTATTTATTGAGGGAGGATGTACACGATTTTATTAGTTTGTACAGCATTAAAGAGAACGAGGAGCTCAGCGTCAAACACGCATACACACACACATTTGAACACACATCACGTGTAATAAAACATCCGTGATCAGGCTGGGAAACGACCACCGACTGTGTGAAAGCGTCCTGTTCAACCAAAGTGTCATTTTAAATTCAAGAGGTTGGATTTGTGTTTAAACCTTCAGACTTCATCAGTGATTGGTTTAAAAGTCTGTCGACCAATCAGAAGTGGAGCTGTGATCTTTAGTTTAAAGGGGGGAATGATGGAAGACTGGAGTCGAGGTTCTGGTTGGTCGTTTCCCATCCTGTCCTGTTTGTCCGATAATCGAGGCAGACGGATTCGATCGATTTGATCGATCAGAATCGGACTCGCCTCGCTCATACAGCGAACAGTTGGAGGAGTCGTTCGAATCTTTCGACTCTTCCGACTTTAAATCCAGACCATGTTTCCTGGAGTTCATGAGCAGAGACGGGAGCAGGGACAGAAAACAGCAGGGAAACAGGGTTTTCCATTGATCATCAATGGGGCTAATCTGAGCTAATCTGTTATTGGCATGAAATGGAATTCTTATAATTCCCCATTTGAAATAAATGGAAGTTGAATTTATTTGATCGTAGCAGTCAGTGGATTATCAATGGATGTTAATCAGGATTTTGGTAAACTCTTTAGGAATCTCCCATTGAAATCAATGTTAGCTCAACTTCTAAGTTCAGAGGCTGGGAACTGGAAATCAATCAATCTTAGAAAACATCCATGTTATACCAACGGGAAACGTCTTTTTGGTACAAAGATTTTTTGTTTTGTAATTTTCCATTGAAAATAAATGGAAGTTGATTTTATGTGATCCTGGCAAATATCAAAATGTATCAGAGGATATTATCAGGTATGTTCCATTTGAAATCATTGGTAGTTGCATAAATGAGTTATATAACTATCATTTATCATAAATGGCCATTTCAGATGCAGGTCAGTGTTTTCCCATTGAAAATCAGCCAATCTCCCATTGATTTCCTGGAAAATCAGAAAAAATCAGTTTTATACCAATAGGAGATTAAACTTGTACAACAGCCATTTATAATCAGTTGGAGTCAGTGTAAGTAGGTGACAGTGCTCCCCTGTTGAAAATCAGTTTCCCTGATCTCTCCCATTGAAAATCCATTGGTCCTACCCCCGTTAAGCCCCTCCCACCCCTGCAGACTCCTAACAGACAGTTGGTTGTCTGACAGATGAGTTGAGCCAACAGCCAATCCCAGCGGGCTTCATTGTACCATAGCAACAGCAAATCACTGGACTCCCCATTGAGCTTGAACGGGGAGTCGGATGTCTTTATTGTACCATAATATGATTATTATTACTACGATTATAATTATTTTTATTCTGAGTTGGTGCTTCTCAGCTGCTGCCGGATCAGGATCCACCACGTTCAAATTAACTTTATCTGTAAGCACTTTTCTGAACAAGGTCTTGGATTTCAAATTCAATGCCGACAGACTCCCGGATCTCGCCGAGTTGTTTCCTGTTTGGTCCTCTTCGGGTCTCTGAGGCTCTGGTTGAGAAGCACCGCTCACACTGGATCTTGTGTCTTAGTTCAGGATGGGATTGTTCATTCAGGCGGCGCTTCAGGTGTCGGATCACGAGGCTTCATGGCGCATTGTAAACACAATATGATGAGTACGCTGTGATGTCACAAACTGATGTCATGCAGGGTGAATATTTAACGAACTGGTCCATAAAGAGTCGAGAGATCCTTCAGGTTCTTCAAGCCTCCAGTTTATCTTTTGGTTTTGGACACGATCCGAAACTGACCTGTTAGAAACCTCCCAGAACCCAACGTCATAAATTTACAGTCAAAATCAAGAAACCGCGATCTGAAATGGACCTGATGATCAGCCCAATCAGACCCGAGAATAATCTGGGTTGGTCATTCAGGAGAGTCGGTTTAAACCAAATCCAAGCTGAGATTGATGTAATTTGGACTGACCCACTTCAGATCCTGGGTTAGTTCTCAAATAGTAGGAATCGAATAGAGACCCAAAGACCTGTAGATGGTTTTCCAAAGGGACAAATGTTTCACTGATCCACCGCACCGGTTATTGCTTACGATCTTCACCACAGACGTCCTGCCGTAGATCGCATTGAATGTTGGCAGATCTGCATTCAGGGAGTGAACAAACATCCAGACAAACCAACCGACCTCGTCCTGCAGGGATCCACCGGCTCTTTATTGCCTCTGGTCGTCTTCACCCCCGTTTATTATCAACTTATTCAAATTTCTGATATAATGACCTCACAGCACTCAGACCCTCCCAACCCACCAATGAAACGTCGTGATCCGCCTCCCGCTGCACCACGGCGCCGCCGCTCGTCACTCTGCCTGGAAAAACTGTAGTTTTCACTGCAGACGCAGGAACACACATCGCCTTGATGCAGTGCTTTCCAGGATGTAGTCAGGGCCCATTTTTTGATACCATTTGCCATTGCCTTGTTTTTATTTTTTTAATTTTTGCTGAGTTAAAATGTAATGATGATTATGATGATGATGATGAATCTTCTTCATGTAATAGCCTGTGTCAGTTTTTATACCATTGCCATTGCCTTCTGCTGAGTTTGTATATTTGTGTGATTTCACTAAAGTGTAATGGAAAAGTTGGACTTCATTGTGTTTTTACTTGTTTGTCAGTCTGGTTGAATTTACCTTCAAATATTAAATATTATATTAAATATAAGAGTTTCAGAAACGACGTGAAAAAGTGACAAAAATCTGTTAAAATGTTCAAATGTGTGTTCAGAGTTTGGACGGTGCTGACGCCTCACACACGCCTCACACACACACACACACACACACACACACCTCACGCATCGCCTCACACACACCTCACGCATCGCCTCACACATCAGACGCTCTCTGCTCGATTGTAAGGTGACTTTAAGTTCGGTCTCCTGCTGCGTCGCCATCAGCCATCAAAAGCTGGCAAGGGTACAGACTAATTAATGGAGAACAATGATCCAGGCTTTGCAGGGCTTATCAGCAGCGACAAAAGAGCCGTTATCACAGGTTTTCATTATCAGGAAGTACACTTGATTAAAACACACCAGAGACAGACAGACAGACAGTCACAGACAGACAGGCGGGTGGAGAGACAGAGAAGGAGCTCGTGATGATGACTTGTTGTGAACGTGTGAAGATTGTCCTGGACTTGATGTTAGACTCCAGGCTTGACTGATCATCCCGGTCCAGCTCTGCTTTGGTCGCTGGTTCTTCTTCTTCTTTGGTATTTTGACTTTTAACACATCCATACATCCACACAACTTCACTGATGTCAGGGTCACTTTCAGAACCAGCAGTGAGCAGCATTATTGTTAATGCAGACTTTTATTAGTAACAAATGAGCTGATTTGATTCTATAGTCGACCTCTGACCAACTAAAGAGGCAACAAATTGCACTAATTAAGTCTGTCAAGTTTTAATCACTGTCTCGTTAATGCTCCGTCAATCAGTTCGTTCCCAGCACCTGTCAATCATTGTGACATCACGACCAATCAGTCCAGTGTTTCTGTACGAGGTGGGTGGAGCTAAACGCTAGTTTGTGTCTGGACCTGAGGCTCGTTAACATGATGAGCTGCTGCAGAGAGACAAACGAGCTTCGTTAAAGATTGAAGCTTTGATTTGATTACAGCTCAGAGTGTGTGTGTGTGTGTGCTGACTCAGACTGTGCTGCCAGTTAACCAGCTGCCCAGTCAGCATCTACAGGTGTCTCACACACACACACACACACATGCAGCCACTCTCCCAAATTAACCGTTAATCATAAACGGTAAAAAGCGATGAGTCATGAGTTTCCTTGTTTCTGCTGCTACACACACACACACACTCGTTTTCTTCAGTCAGCTGATTTTTATTCTGCTGATGTTTCGAGTCGAGACTTTTAGATCAAAATATTTGTTTTGTGCAGTTTTATTCTGACGTGATTCAATTATTTAATGTTCGTTTAAATAATTAAAAATCACGTCTACACTGACACAAACGTCAAAGAGCTCCTGTCAACGATGGGCGTTAAAGTTTCATCTTTCATGGATGAAATCTGCTGGAACTATGAGCGCGGCCTTGTTTGGCCTGGACCGGTCGAATACGGGTCAGAGTGGACCGGACCAGCAGAGTCTCCTCAGGTCACCTGACCTCCTGATCAGCGCTCCACGTGTTCGTCGGCATTGGAAACATTTCAACAGTTGACGCAGGTTGAATACAGTGAAGAGAGAGCACTCATCCAGGGGTTAGACTGTACCGAACGTCCTCTCTCAGTGTTTGTTAGTGAGATGAAAATACCCACAATCCCTCAGGAGAAAAGGAGATTAGATTGAATACAGAACTGTGGGAAGCCGCTCGCTGCAAAAAATGTCAATCTTAATTATTATTATCATCCTTAAGTAAGAATCTAAAAATGTAAATAAGACTTTAAAAGTAATTTAAGACAGATGCTGACACGTCCCGCGGGATCAGACTATTCTCTGAGCTTCACTGTAGGTAATAACATGTACTCTCCAGAGATTAGACTGGACCGAGGCTTGTTGTTCATTAATGAAGAAAGATATTTTGATTTAAGATATTTAGGTCATGATACACACAAGCTTTTCCTCTGAGATGACTGAGGCTGTTTCCAGGTGATAGATGGGTCCCGCTGGACAGGTCTATTCTCAGCTGGTGTCTGTAATGAGAACTGGCAACAGTAGCCATGGAGCGATGGATCAAAATAATGTCTGCTGTCCAGAGAATAAACCAGGCCCAAACTCACAGTGGAAACATGAAGCCACCAGTGAATATGATTCAGGTACAGACTAATCCCTGGACAGTGTGATCACCTTTATAGCTCCATGACGTAACAGTAACAAACATCATGACTCACAGTGTGATCCAGGACTAATCTGGGATTTACGTACTCTGATCTAAAGTTTAAATGCTCTAATCTGGATTTAAATCAAAGAGAAAATATTCTAATCCAGGATTAATCTAGGATTAGGAATCCTTTAATCCAGGACTAATTTAATCTAGAGCTAAAATGGAGCCCACAATCTAAAAGATATAATGCACTCCAGATCAATCCAGTACCTAAAAACCACATATAATCTGGGCTAATCCAGAGTATTTAGGTGGTAAATTAACTAATTCGGGATTTACATACTCTAATCTAGAGTTGTAATGTTCTAATCTGGATTTAATTCAAGGATCAAATACTTTAATCCAGGATTAATCTAGGATTGAGAAACCTGTAATCCAGGACTAATTTAATCTCGAGCTAAAATAACACCTGAATACTAAATCTGCAAACTCTAATCCAGGAGTACCTAAAGACTTCATATAATTCAGTGTTAATCCAGAGTATTTAGGTTGTAAACATACTGACAGCCTAAATGACAGGTGCATGATGGGATGTGAAGTTCTACCTGACCTCCACGACAGCAGATACTTCTCTCATTTCTCTTTTTACATTTTCTAATTTCTCCTCCTGCTGCTGCTCATCGATTGGCTGAATTTTAATGTCACACACACACACACACACACACACTCACACAGCTCCAGCCAATTGGCTAATGGCTCGTTAAGGACAGCATCCATTAGAGCTTCTAATCAATCAATTAAGCAGAACTGACGAGGATTCAATTGATCCACTTCAGCCTTCCTATTGATCACGTGATGCGGTCACCACGGTAACAACATGAGACAGAAACGACGATGCTGAGTCAGCCCAACGTGTGTGTGTGTGTGTGTGTGTGTGTCTAAACTATGTTATAAATACATTTTTATGGTGACCTTTACTCGTGCAGTATATTTAAAGTAACTTCCAACAGTGTCTGTTCGTGGTAACTTTTTACCATGAAGAATGAAGATACTGAAAACACACTGAGCGGACAGATACTGGAGGACAGAGGACAATTCATGGAGACTTGAAGCTTTTTTTATGGTTCTGTTCTGGCCTGGTTCAGGTTCTGGAAACAGTCTTTTTTACAGCAGCTCTCACTAAAATACTGGGATGAAAAATACCGGCATGTTCACGCATGCAGCTTCATTCAGGAACATTTCAGTCTTGCGTCTCGTCACACATGGCCATGTTGGAACAGATGGACAAGAGACGGTCCTGTTATTTTCTCGTACGTGTAGCATCTCGAACTGTTCCAGACAGCTGACTGAGAGCAGCTCCAGTTTCAGACATTCTTGAAAAACAGAGCGGCGCTGCAAACAAAAGAGCTTGTTGTGCTTGCTTTGGCAGAGAGGGAAACCATAAACAAGTCACAGACTGCTGTAAATGATCACGGCACATTTGTTCAGGTATTTTCCCTGAAATGTTTCCAAGTGAAGAGGTGTGAAACTGGAACTACAGATTTATCTGAATGTGTCTCTCTGTTCACACATGACCCCGTCCTGAAAATGTTCCTGAACATTTCAGGAATCGAAGCATGTGAGGAAGAAGTTTTAGATAAATGTAGAAAAAGTCAACAGTGACTTGTAGCAGGAGACGTGATGTTCTACCTGAAGCCACGATCTCCATCGCTAGCCTTCAGACGGGACTGTGAACCTGCTGTCTGCTGGTCTGGACTTCTCTATGCGGGACGTGCAGTGCTGGACTTTACAACATTCACACGAATGCTGATTAAGTCGAACGCCACCAGGTTAATTAATAAAGAGTTTTTAAATCTAGTGTCTGTGGCGGGAGACAACAGGAAACCGCCAAAATTAAATCATAGATATCAACGTAATGATGTGTGCTTCTGGTTCCAGTCATCATTGGATGATTGTGACTCATGCATTAATGTAAAGGCAGGATTTTACTGTTGGAGTTGTTGAGGTGAAGCAGCTAATGATTATCTGTGGATTAATTCAGAATAAAATAAATATGAATGAAGAATGTCTCTTGTAGAAAAGAGGACAGGACAAAACGTCCTCATAAGGCTGTTTTAAAGCGGTCCTCACAAACACATGAGAACAAGAAATGAGCAGATGAACACACAAACACAAAGTGTCACTCGTGAAAAACACAGTTTTGTCTGCTGGTGTTTGAACGCAGCTTCATCAGCAGAAGGTTTAGCTCTCTGTCTGTAGTCCAGTGGGCCTGCTGCCATCAAATTAATGAGACTTTATGGGCAGCAGTCCCAGAGTTAAAGTACACAAACACACAAACACACACAGGTTTTCTTCACATCATCGCTCTCATTGTGTGTGTGTGTGTGTGTGTGTGTGTGTGTGTGTGTCGTATTGTTGCTGATAAAACTACAGCGCTCTGAAGCAGAAAACAACACGCCGTGATTAAAAGACAAAATGTTTATTTATTCCTGAAAATTGATTAAACCTGATTAGAGGTACAAAATATTTCATTAGCTCCAGTTTGTGTATTTTCAATTAAAACCTCAGTTTTCTGAATCATATTGATGCAAAAATGAAAGTCCCATTATTCGAATCAATGACACAGAACTTGTATTTTCTCGTTTCATTGACAGAAGAGGCTGAATGAGCTCTCGTGTCCACTCAGAGACTTTGTTCATGTCCAATTCAGAGCTTTTGTGTATTTATAAATGTCCTGATATACTGAGTGTTCAGACAGTTTCTATGGAAACGAGTGCTGAATAATTTGTTTTCCTGTGTAACAGTGGTGGAAAGTACAAGGTGTTTTTGTTTTTATGTTTTTATATGTACTTTTACTGCACTGCATTTATCTGACCAACATGCATCACATCGCTAAAGATTCAGCTCTTTTTCTACTTCTATAAAACACAGTCGTGCTCCTTGTTCCAGATGTTTAAAAAAAGGATGTTAAAGACAAAAACTGACTCTTCTTTCCTCGCCCATGAATCATCTGATGACCTCTCAGATTTATCTGGTGACCTAACAGAAGGTCCCGACCCCTCAGGTTGAGAACTATCTAACTGTATTTAAAGTGTCATCAGTATGTACAAATATAATAATGTCACCGATACTGAAGCTGTGTTTGTTTGTCGTTGGACTGAAGCAGACTCTTTCTTTGGCGGTCCGTCGGCTCGTCACCTCGCTGGGACTCAATTCTGACAGAAGAGTCCGAGTCGGACGATGACATCATCGTACAGTGATCCAGTTTACCGATGAGGTCATGCAGTAAATATTACTGATGGAGGCAGACACTGTACCAACATAGAATATTCTATTACAGTGTGTGTGTGTGTGTGTGTGTGTGTGTGTGCTCTCGCTCATCATTAATACATGTCATCATTTCCACTCTGAGTGTTTCTGACCTCCAAACACATCTCCTCAAGTCTTAAGCCAAAAACCTGCTTTCAGGACCAGAAGCATCCTGTTTGGACTGGATCGGGTCTCTGTGAGGATCGTGGTCTTTGTTTTCAGGTCTCTAAGACTAAAACCTTTCAGACTGAAGCTCTGAGATAACAGCGTTACGTACTTCTCCCGACCCGGGGCCCAAAGTTACATAGTGTGAGAACAGACGTACGAATGACAGAGACACCATTCACCTGATCACAGGTCAGTGTGGATCAACAGGAGGTACACTCTGTCTGTGGAGGTCGTCCATGATTCAAAGTACAAACTTTATTTATGAATGTAACTCTTGTTTGCAGTTGAATGCTTTCTTTTGAAGGAGACGTGTTTGAGTTGAACCTGGTTCTAACCTGCTCATCTGGAGATCAGAACACGTCGTCGTCTGGATCAACATTTTGATAAATGAGCAGATGGATCAAAAACAGACTTCAGATAATCCAGTTTACAGTAAACCACTGAGCAGAGAGTCAGTTAACCAATGACCCGGCCTCATGTATATTCAATTATGGAAGATAATAATGTAATTGAAGTCATCCATATCTGCCAACAGTCATATTTCTCAGGAGCCTCTGGTGCTGCTGAGGTCAGTGATTCGTTTGTGGTCAGACATTTATTTTGAAAAACCTGCAGAGAAAATGTTTTTCTTTATAGATTTGAATTGATTTTTTAGATCTCTTCTGACAAACAGTCCTCAGGTTAAACCGCCTAGCAACAGCCAAGCAGCTTTTGCATCATTTATGATTGGGTGTCAGCCGGTCACATGACGCTGGGTGTCATGTTTAATGAATGAAGTCTGGTCATCATATTAAATCATCTGGTTACTGCAGAAAGACTGAAGATTTATCTTTATTTTACACAACAGCAGAATATCTTTATGAGTTTATGACGTGATGTATTAAAAATGAAACAAATCACATATTATACACATATAACTCATTAATGAGCTGGAAATAAGAATTATTGTAATGATGCGTAGGAGGAGACATGATGTGTGCTAAGAGGTTACAGACGGACAGACGGGATGTGAACCCTGCTCTCTGCTGGACTGGTCTCTGTATGTGAGTGGAAGCAGTGTTCAAACATGCTGATAAAGTCCATCATAATAAATCTGTCTGTCTCACATGGAACACATTCAGTCTTCAGTTCTCTCCTGACTCGTCCACACAGAGCTCGTCTCTTCATAACATTATTTACAGACTCGACATCACGCCACGAGCGAGCGCTGAGCGATTACAGGAATAATCTGTCAGAGACCGTTAACCCTCCACAGGAAGTCCTTTTCATTAACAGATTCAAACAGCTATTCGTTAACTGGAAGAGCAGCGAGCACCAATCAGAAATCACCTGGGATTAACCACAGATAATGATGATGAACCAATCAGGAGGCCTGTCTCCTCATCATTTCCTTTCCTCATTTCCTCATTTCTTCCTTCTTTTTCATCTCCTTCTTTCCTTTATTTCCTTTTCCCTTTCTTTCCCTACCATTCTTTATTTTCCTTTTGTTTCTTTCATTGCTTCCTTTTCTTTTCTTGTTACTCTTCCTTTCACCCACCTTCTTTCCCTTCATTTCCTTTCGTTCTCCTTTGTTTCATTATCTCCTTTTCTTTCTTGTGGTTCCTTATTTCCTTTCCTTTCCTATCTTATCTTTGTTTCCTCTCCTTTCCCTTCTGTCCTTGTTTCCTTTCCTTTCATTCCTCTTTTCTCCTTCATCTTTCTCTCCTCTCTAAAGTCCATTCGTTCTCTCTCCTCATGGCTGTATTTCCCTAATCGTTTTATCCATGCACCATGGCTGAAACACACACACACACACACACTCACACACACACACACACACACACACACACACACACACACACACACTCACACACACACTTGAGCAGAAGGACACATTACCCCCTGCATGAACCGACTCAGCTCTGCCAGGATCAGGGGGGCTGCACAGCACTGATAACAACACACACACACACACACACACACACACACACACACACACACACACACACACACTCTGGTTTAATGTTGCAGCTGATCGATGAGTCTGAAATCTGATTCGCCGACAGTTCAAAGACAGAATCAGCAATCAGACATTCAGACGGTGAATCATGTGTTGGTTCTGCTGGTTCTGCTGGTTCTGCTGGTTCTGTTGGTTCTGCTGGTTCTGCTGGTTCTGTTGGTTCTGCTGGTTCTGATCCGTGACGGTCTCAGTAAATCAGACAAACTCAACACTGAGGGTGTCACAGTGGAGACACCGCCGCCTACAGGCTACAGTCATCTCTACAGACAGAAGATGATGCTTCGTAAGCGCGTTCAGGATGTTGTTCGTGTAAACTGTGACATCACACGGACAGGTACGGAGGCCCTGAAAGTCAAAATTCAAATTCACAAAAACTTTATTAATCCATCCATCTCCTTCCTTCGTTGGGTTGCCGTGGCAGCAGGGCGTTCTTGACATCCTCGCCGGCTTCACAGAGGATTTGTTTCATGATGGATGTTTGAACTGGAGCTTCTTCGTCTGAAATCAGTCATGAGTTTGTCATGACGAGTTTCAGAAACACAGAAGTATCATTGTGTTCATGTAGTTGAAGTATCAGTAGTAGTACTGCAGTAAAGTCCTGTGAATGATATCTGATTGTAGTGACCCTCACACAGTCGGAGCTTGTTGGACTTCCTGTTCTCAAACCGTTGGCAGTAACGTGGAGTCGGACCCCCCTTTGTGGACACAACAGCCGGGTCTCTTCTGGGAAACTTTCCACCAGATTTTGGAGAGCGTCTGTGGGAGTTTGTGTCCGTTCAGCCAAAAGAGCATTTGTGAGGTCAGACACTGATGTTGGACGAGAAGGCCTGGCTCACAGTCTGTGCTCTGATTCCTCCCAAAGGTCATCAGCGAGGTCCGGGTCCAGAATCTGTGCAGGCCAACGTGTTCGTCCTCCAAACCCGTCTAACCATGATGTCTTTATGGACCTTGCTTTGTGCATGGAGGGAGGGCACAGTCCTGCTGGAACAGCCGAGGGTTTTCCCCAAAATGTTGCCACAAAGTTGGAACCTGTCCGACTTAAATGTCTCCGCATCCTGAAGCTTTAAGACCGTTCACTGGAACTAAAGCCCCATTTCCACCAGGCAGTTTGTTCACTTTGTTTGTATTGTCAGATGTTGTGGATGGTACCAGTAGAACCACTGCCAGACCCGGGACTGAACACGACTTCCGAACCAGTAGTCAGCAGTCTAACAGTGAATACAGTAACAGAACCTCTGAACCAGCAGTGTCCAGTCTAACAGTGAATACAGCAACAGAACCTCTGAACCAGCAGTGCCCAGTCTAACAGTGAATACAGCAACAGAACCTCTGAACCAGCAGTGCCCAGTCTAACAGTGAATACAGCAACAGAACCTCTGAACCAGCAGTGCCCAGTCTAACAGTGAATACAGTAACAGAACCTCTGAACCAGCAGTGTCCAGTCTAACAGTGAACACAGTAACAGAACCTCTGAACCAGCAGTGTCCAGTCTAACAGTGAATACAGCAACAGAACCTCTGAACCAGCAGTGTCCAGTCTAACAGTGAATACAGCAACAGAACCTCTGAACCAGCAGTGTCCAGTCTAACAGTGAATACAGTAACAGAACCTCTGAACCAGCAGTGTCCAGTCTAACAGTGAATACAGCAACAGAACCTCTGAACCAGCAGTGTCCAGTCTAACAGTGAATACAGCAGCCTACCGAGGTGGTTTTCTTGCCGGGTTTGGCTCCTGGCATCCCGGGGCTGTATCAAACAGGAAGCACTCGGCTCCGGTGGCGTCAGTCACAAACGTTTAAATTTAAATGATCATAATTAAAGCTTTAAAGCTCACACCTGGCTGTAAAACTTCAAACACACTTTAAACTGTAAGTACAGGTGAATCATGTTGTGACTCAATAATACACACTTACAGCACTGTGTGTGTGTGTGTGTGTGTGTGTGTGTGTGTGTGTGTGTGTCCACCATGACTGATTCATCCCCTCATCGCTCGGCTGCTTTTTAAAAAATTACACTTTTACACAGTTTACTATTGGCTACCCAGAAAATGCCAGCCGGCCAATCAGGTACATCACTGCCTCTGTCTGACTCTGCTCCGCCTGGCGACCGAAGAAAGCGTTTAACAAGGTTTAATGTGTGATTTAGGAGGAGGAGGAGGAGGAGGAGGAAAAGATGGGAGGAGGAGGAGGAGGAGGAGGTGAAAACAAAGAGAAGAAGAAGAAAACATAAAAACAGACAGAGGAGGATAAAAAGTCTTTATGAGCGCTGACATTTTTATTAGCAGACAGTGTGTGTGAGTGTGTGTGTGGTCCTATTCTATCTTTATGAGGTCGTTTGATGTCTAGAGGTATAAAAGTCTGTGTTGGATTTTCTCTCTAGCGCCCCCAACAGCTCATCACTGGTACTGCAGCATCACAGCTTGATATAGACAGTCTGCGGGGACGTCACGGAGACTACGTCCAGGTTTTAGACAGTCTGTGGGGACGTCACGGAGACTACGTCCGGGTTTTAGACAGTCTGCGGGGACGTCACGGAGACTACGTCCGGGTTTTAGACAGTCTGCGGGGACGTCACGGAGACTACGTCCAGGTTTTAGACAGTCTGCGGGGACGTCACGGAGACTACGTCCGGGTTTTAGACAGTCTGCGGGGACGTCACGGAGACTACGTCCAGGTTTTAGACAGTCTGCGGGGACGTCACGGAGACTACGTCCAGGTTTTAGACAGTCTGCAGGGTCTCTCTGACCTACATACTGTATATATAATATAAACTATATTTGACCACGTGTTGTCACATGACCAGAGTTCCATATTTAGGTGAACCGTCTCCCTGACAACTCAGTGTCTCTGCTGAAGATCCTCACACGTTTTTACTGACACACAAAGTTTATTTGAAAGTGAATCAGCGGTTTGTTCGTCAGATGTGACATTAAATAAAAACAATCATCTTTATGTCATTTCTAACTCAGCTCTGAGTCAAACATAAAGCTGTCAGAGTGAGAGCTCTGTTCTTCTTCCTCCTCTCTGACTGCTGTTTGGTTTGTTTGAAGCACAAAGATCGTTTCATCAGTCAGTGTCTCCCTCTGCTGGCCAGGAGAGACAATTATTATTATATTATGTATTTATCTGAATTTGTACATTTATCTCTGAAATTGTTTAATTTGGTTCTACACACACATAATTAACCACAGCATCTTAAAACTATATCTATTTATGCTGCATAGTGGTTAAAACATTTAAAAACATATTTAAAAACATATTTTAAAATGTGTTATTGTTTCCTTCTCGCAATACTGTTAAATTTATAATTAATTATTTATTATTAATTAATGTCATATTCATATTGTGCTTTGAATTTATCCTCTTATTATTATTATTATTGCGTATCATTATCATTAATAATAATAATAATGATAACACTGTGACGTAATGAGCGGTCACATCTTGACCCCGCCCATCTGTTTCACTCTATCCAATCACGTGCCGGGACCGCGATGAGCTGGCATTAAACACCGGAAGCCGGAAGTGTTTACAACAGGAACGGGCTAGGCTAACAGCGGGTCTGTCTCTCTCCTGTCTGTCTCTCTCCTGTCTGTCTCTCTCCCGCCTGTCTGTGCGGAGGTCTCTCTCACTCTCCGGCTCTCTCTCGGTGTCTGAGGTTCGTGTCTGCGGGATCTTGTGAGGTGAGTCCGGCCCTGCTGTCACACACGAGCCGCTCCTCCTGAAGCTAACATGCTAACTGTGAAACTAGTTTAACTGGCGCGAAATGTTTGTTCACGAGCTGCGACACATTTTACCTGACAAACACACCTGAGCACACACTTCATATGAACACTGAACATATATTTATACTTTATATTACAGCTTAGAATTAAAGTTTATGTTAAATAAACATGAAACAAACTGCTAACAGACGCTAACATGAAGCTAACATGCTAACTGAGGTCCGTGAACATGAAACATCAAAGAGTTCAAAGTTTGACATGAAATACATTCAGATTAAAACAGCTGTTATGACGTCACACAGGGCGTCACGTCATGTGTCTGTTCGGCAGCTGACTGACGGTGTGTTTATGATTTAATATAAGTGTGTGTGTGTGTCTGTGTGTGTGTGTGTGTGTGTGTGTGTGTGTGTGTGTCTGTGTGTGTGTGTGTGTGTGTGTCTGTGTGTGTGTGTGTGTCTTTGTGTGTGTGTGTGTGTGTGTCTGTGTGTGTGTGTGTGTGTGTGTGTGTGTGTATGTGTGTGTCTGTGTGTGTGTGTCTGTGTGTGTGTGTGTGTGTGTGTGTGTGTGTGTCTTTGTGTGTGTGTGTGTGTGTGTCTTTGTGTGTGTGTGTGTGTGTGTCTGTGTGTGTGTGTGTGTGTGTGTGTGTGTATGTGTGTGTGTCTGTGTATGCGTGTGTGTGTGTGTGTGTCTGTGTGTGTGTGTGTGTGTGTGTGTGTGTGTTGCTGTACTTTGTGTCTCGTCACTGTGTGTTAGCTGGATTTGTAGCATTGGATGACACAGCTGCTCTGAGCTACCACACCCCCCCAAACAGACTGACCACAGACTGACCACAGACTGGCCTCAGACTGGCCACAGACTGACCACAGACTGACCACAGACTGACTCTAGGACTGACCACAGACTGGCCACAGACTGGCCTCAGACTGACCACAGACTGGCCACAGACTGGCCTCAGACTGGCCACAGACTGACTCTAGGACTGACCACAGACTGACCACAGACTGACCACAGACTGGCCACAGACTGACCACAGACTGGCCTCAGACTGACCACAGACTGACCACAGACTGACTCTAGGACAGGCACTGACAGCCTGTCACTGTGAAGGACACAATATTACACACTGTGAACTCATGAAGTACTCAGGTCATGTACTGCAGTAAAAGTACTGATACTGTGAAAAGTACACACAGTTTTAATGTAGATGTGATGAAGTACTTGTGCAGTACTCAAGTGGAGCTGAAATGAGTCGTCATTAATAGATTTAATGAATCAGCATGTTGGATAATAAATCAATGATTGAATCTGACTGACTGATCAGCTGTTTGTCAGCACACTGAACACCTGGACAGGTATCACACACACACACAGACACACACACACACACACACACACACACACACACACGCACACTTACACACACACACACACACACACACACGCACACTTACACACACACATACACACATACACGCACACTTACACACACATACACACACACACACGCACACTTACACACACACATACACGCACACACACACACACAGACACACACACACACACACAGACACACACACACACACAGACACACACACACACACACACACACACACACACACACACAGACACACACACACAGACACAGACACACACACACACACACACACACACACACACACACACACACACACAGCTGACCCGGTTGAACGATGTTCGTTTGACTCGAGGAGTTTTAGAGACAAACACACGATGGAAACGTGTTTGTTAAATAAACAATGTCGCGTGAACGTTACAGGACAGATCAGCTGACTTCAGATCAGCTGTTTGTGTGTTTACTGATCTGCAGTCAGCTGATCTCACTTCCTGTGTGTTTCTAACTTTTGATTCATAAAAAATTGTTAAATGATGATGACGATGATGCTGCTGTTGTTCCTCTCACCTGGGCTCAGGTGTGTCTCTCTGTTTCCTGTTCAGGAGTCACGATGAGTCTGCAGTGGACGGCGGTGGCCACCTTCCTGTACGCCGAGGTCTTCTTTGTCCTGCTGCTCTGCATCCCGTTCATCTCACCCAAGAGGTCTGTACACACACTGCACACTGTCTGTCTGCACACCTGTCTGTCTGCACACCTGTCTGTCTGCACACCTGCGCTCTCAGTCCAGGCAGCCTGGCTAACAAACTGAGCTAACAGCAGCTACGTTTGGCAGCAGTGATCTTTAACGCAGCGCTCAGAACAAACAGTATGACAGATGTCATCACACACACACACACACACACACACAGAGTGTGTGTCATCAGCACAAACAGCTGATGAAGTTCATTGATTCACACAGACACAGAGCGGCTCTGTTGTGATTAATCTGATCAGATTAAAGCATCAGACCTCCTGACCAGCTCTGATGAAGTCAGCACTGATCTCAGATCTGCTCACACACACACTGTTTATCAGTGAACAGACAGACTCATTCATGGTTTCATAAGAGCTGTCTGAAATCTGATCTGTGATCAGCTGCACAATCAAATTAGACACAGAACTAACAAAGTCTGATGATATTCAACATGTAAGAAGGACTCTGTTTCCCAGCATGCACTCTGAATGTTTGATGGCTCTTTGATCTTAGTGTTCAGAACATGTGACAGTCACACTTTAGTGTTTCTGTCTCACCTGTCTGCTGTGAACACCTGTCAGCATCTGTCCGACACAAACATGTTCAGGTGATCGCTGACCTGGAATCAGCATCAGATCGTGATTCACCACTCGGCCACTAGGTGGAGCCACAGCGCCAGGATCACTAACTGTGTGTGTGTGTGTGTGTGTGTGTGTGTGTGTGTGTGTGTGTGTGTGTGTGTGTGTGTGTCTCTGCAGGTGGAATAAGATCTTCAAGTCTCGCCTCATCCAGACGATCGCTCTCTATGGAAACACCTGGTTCATGGTGGCCATCGCCATCCTCGTCTTCCTGCTCATCGGTACGTCGCTGTGTGTGTTTGATGTCATGTGTCTCACCTGAGTTCACGCTCGCTGTTGACCTGTGTGTGTGCTGTGTGTGCTGTGTGTGTGTGTGTGTGTTTGTGTGTGTGTGTGTTGTGTGTGTGTGTACTGTGTGTGTGTGTGTGTTTGTGTGTGTTTGTGTGTGTTGTGTGTGTACTGTGTGTGTGTGTGTGTGTGTGTGTGTGTGTGTGCTCCTGTCTGACTGTTGCGGAGAGAGGGATACGTGTTAACATGAGTGACGTCAGACTGTATGATACTGAATGACATGTTCTGCGTGTCTGTCTGAGTGTAGACGCCTTCCGTGAGGTGAGGAAGTACAGCGTGACGGAGAAGGTGGATCTGACCAACAACCCGACGGCCATCGAACACATCCACATGAAACTGTTCAGAGCTCAGAGGAACGAGTACATCGCCGGCTTCGCCCTGCTGCTCTGCCTGTGAGACACACACACACACACACACACACACACAGCACACACACACACACAGCACACAGTACACACACACACACACAGCACACAGTACACACACACACACACAGCACACAGTGCACACACACACACACACACACAGCACACAGTACACACACACACTACACACACACACACACAGCACACAGTGCACACACACACAGCACACACACATGCACACACACACAGCGCACACACACATGCACACACACACACAGCACACACACACACACAGCACACACACATGCACACACACACGCACACACACACACAGCACACACGCACACAACACACAGCACACAACCACACACACACAGAACACACACACACAGTACACACGCACACACACACACACACAGTACATACGCACACAACACACACAGCACACACACACACACATACACACACACACACACACACACACACACACACACAGCGCACACACACACACACACACACACTCCACATGGCGACAGACTGATCTAAATACAGAGGAATTTTACAGTAGGATGGAAAGAATGAGCAGCTGTGTGTTTGTCAATGGAACACACACACACACACACACACACACACACACACACACACACACACACACTGTACAGTGTAAATCCTGCAGCCTGCTCCTGATTGGTCGAAGTTCAGAGGTGTGAAAGGTCACCAACATGAATTAGATCTGATTGGTTTCAGACGTCTGTGACGTGGCACGTTCTTATTGGCTGACAGCTTGTTGTCATGCTGAGTCATCAATAATCAGAAATATCAGGAATCAATCAAACGTCTGTCTGGACTTCAAACATGGCCGCTGCTCTAACTGTAAAACTTCAAATAAAAAGTCAGTCAGCAGCTGAACAAACACACTGACAGCAAACATCAATTAATTATTAATAATTATGAAAATGAAGTTTTCAGAGTCAGTTCAAACTGATGTCATCATGACTTCAAACAGGAAGTATTAAGAGTTCAGATCAGGTGAACCTCTTTAACAGGTGAGCTCTGGTTCTGTTTTACCCGGTTCACCAATGTGCGCTCACCTTTCGTGCGACCATATTAACGAGCTATCTGCGTCCTGATTAATAGGATCAGATCACAGTTCATCTTCATGTTTGTGTGTGTGTTGTTGCGGTGTGCTGCCTGTAGGAGGCAGCAGCGGTTCTGGATCAGTGTCCAGCCTGCAGCAGCTGATCGGTGACTCACCACAGCGGTGCAACATGTGATGCAGCAGCTGCTGTAACACCGACACAGGAGGAAGTGCTCCAGCGTTTAGACCGAGCCCTCCACAGACAGACAGGCAGGCAGGCAGGCAGACAGACAGACAGACAGGACACAGACAGACAGGACACAGACAGACAGACAGACAGACAGACAGACAGGACACAGGCAGACAGACAGGCAGGCAGGCAGACAGGCAGGCAGACAGGCAGGCAGACAGGCAGGCAGACAGGCAGACAGACAGGCAGACAGACAGGCAGACAGGCAGACAGACAGGCTGCTGTGACTCAGTCTGTGGAGGCTGGAGTGTCGGCAGCTGACACGAATATTTCAGGCCTGAGCGTGAACACAGATGAATCTGAACTCAGCTCATATTTTCACTGTTAGTCAACTGATCGATGTGAGACGAGCTGACTGAAGACAAACTGTCTGTCTGTCTGTCTGTCTGTCTGAACATTGAACCTTTTGTTTAGATGCAAACTGATGTTTATTTGCATGCGGAGCAGGAAGTGAGATCTGATCACATGATCACAGGTGTGAACAGAGGCCGTCAGGAACGGTGGCACTCGTCCCATGTTTTCACCCCGCCCAGCCCTGATGTGACTCACACTCACGTGTGTGTGTGTGTGTGTGTGTGTGTGTGTGTGTGTGTGTGTGTGTGTGTGTGTGTGGCTTGCTCAGCATGCACATCACGTAGCGCACACCTCGGCTGGGAAATGTCAGAGTGTGTGTGGGAGTGTGTTCCTTTTGTTACTGTTTATACACACACTGAGCGAGGTCAATGACTGCTTTCCTGTTTGTATAAAGACTGACAGGTTTATGGTGTGTGTGTGTGTGTGTGTTTTGCCACATCACAGACTCTGATATTAATAATAACTCTAAACTGTGTAAATAAATGTAGAGTGTCTGACTGTGGCCCCGTCGCGCCCATACATTATTATTGACACTGCAGCAGCACAGAGACTTCAATAAAGTTAGTCAAAGGCAGGCTGGAGGTTGCCAAGCAACCAGGGTCAGCTGCAGGTCAGAGCAATTAACTGCAGCTGTGCTCTGTCTGTGTGTGAGTGACTGCTGAGAGACACAGAAAATCTCTAAATGAACCCCCTCCAACTAGTGGACACTAATGCCAAACGGTAGGTCGTATCAAAAAGCCCAAATGACCGTGAGCATCCTCATCTTGTCGACCATGTGAATGCTGAATTTCAGTGTCTAAAGTTAAAAAATGTGACCTGGGGAGATAGAGAAAGAACAGGTGCCCCGTGCTCCTTTGGGAAATTTCTCCTCTCCAGTTTACATGGGAGTAGATGGGGCTGTCGGTGGGTGATCCTGGCGCATCAGTGCGTCTCCCGCCAAAACTATAAGTCTGACAGCTTCAGCAGTGATATCGCTGCGTAGTCCACGAATTTTCCTTCGTTTCTATGTAGAAATTATTTCTGTAGAGTGACATTTGTGGCCACGAGAGCCGTTTGCAGATGTATTTTTTGACAGTTTTTTCTCTCCCTCTCCACTCTAGCGATGATGTCACGCACTAGCCTCTCCGTAAGGTGACATCGTGTTTTTAAACTCTTAGAGCCCGCGTGTCACGGCTGAGCCAGTCGTTTTGATACTTGACCAGCACGTCAACCAGGCCTGTTTGTGATTGGTCAGCTTTATCCGTCAACTTCATCAGTCAACATGAGAAATACCAACATTTATAGAGCACAGAGCTGCTCGTACAGTTGACATTGCTCTGCCAGTTTCTGGACCTCAGATGTGTTGTTGTTGCGTTGTATTGTTGCGTTGCCGTGTCACACCTCCACTGACCACACGTTGCTTGTGTCTGTCTCCAGGTTGCTGCGTCGTCTTGCCACTCTGCTCTCCCAGCAGGCCTCACTCATGGCCTCCAACGAAGCCTTCAAGAAGCAGGCGGAGGGCGCCAGCACCGCCGCCAAGAAGTACATGGAGGATAACGAGCTGCTGCAGGAGGTGAGGCACGCACGCACGCACGCACGCACAGTGTGTTAAACCTTGAACACACATGCAGAAACGATATTTAAAAATCATGAATGGAAGAAATATTTCAGATGATTCACTCGCTCATCTTGTTTTCAGGTTGTAGATGTTTCTCTGACTCACCAGCGGGGGGCAGCATTCAAACTTCATACACACACTCATTCACAACATGCACACACCCTCATAAACACACACACACACACTCTCACTCTGTGGTAATCTGACCTGGGTTTGTCCGGGGTGAAGAGATCGCCAAGTGTCCGAGCTAAAAGGAGAAATTGCTTCATCTGCATGTGACACACACACACACACACACACACTTGCGACATGACTTCAGCCAATCACAGTTTTCGGCGTGTTTCAGCAGCGTCTGATCGAACAGATCACCGTTTCCCAGAGTCGTTTGTGACACACTGCCAGCTGAACTACACACACACACACACACACACACACACACACACACACACACACACACACTCTGATGATCTGGTTATTTAGTTAACGTCTTTCTCCTTGATAAATAGTTTTGAAATGGACCGTTGGTACCTGAACAGGAAGTGTGAGTCAGAGATATTTACATAAGTCATGACGGGACACGAAGAGGCAGAAACAAACAAACGTTCATCAGAGTGTTCGCTGAAAAATCTCATTTCATCAGAACAAAGACTCTGATGAACGACGCCCAGCGGACAGAGTGACCAAAGTTCACAGGTCAAATGTTAGACATGAAACAGGAAGTCACAAAAACAAAGTTTAATGTTTTTAACTTCGTCTGAGTTTTTACAGTTTGAAGGTTCAGACGGTCGGAGCGAACGCTCGGTCCTCGGACCAGCAGACGACCTCCATCAGCCGACCTCGGCGATGTCAGCGGACACGAGAACGTAGAAATGTGAAGTGTGCAGCTGTACAGCTGATTAAAGTCAGATGAGTTAACCAGAGCAGGTCAACACCAAGGTGTGTTTAAAGTTTATTGGACAGATTTTAGAGCAGCTCTAAACAGAAATGGAGAAATTATTTATTTCATGTGACACATGGTCTCCAACAGATGGACACTGGCGTGGCGTGGCAGTCAAAACTAGCTTGCCTCTCCCTCTGGCATCACACCTGTGCCTCGCTGTACCTGCCGTAGTGCCACCTACAGGCCAAACATTTGTGCACATGATCTCAAACTGATGGAACACGTTTAGTTTCACACGTTTAGAACGGCTTAGTTTCTCTATGAGCAGCTCCGAGGTCAGAGGTCATGTGATGGTTGGAGAGAGTCGCAGATTTACTGCAGCTCTTTAACTGTGTGTGTGTGAGTGTGTGTTATGTATCCGTGTGCAGTGTGAAGGTCAGGTATGTAGTCTGAAGCTGCAGACCTGCAGAAACACACACGTGACTCTGTGAGCGTCGTCTCGTCTATCTTTGACAGGATGCTGTGATTTGCAGACACTCAAGGTGACAAACTCTGAGTGTACACACTCCTTCACATGCTGCCAGGCCGTGTTACACGTTACTGATCTGATAACATGATCTTCCCTCTGACGTCACGTTCACAGATTTAAACTGAACTGATGAAGTTAAATGTGACCGCTAGCTGCTAACTGTAGCTGCTGTTAGTGAACGCTGTGTGGACGTCACGGAGACCGCGTCCAGGTTTTAGACAGTCTGCGGGGACGTCACGGAGACTGCGTCCAGGTTTTAGGCAGTCTGCGGGGACGTCACGGAGACTGCGTCCAGGTTTTAGACGGTCTGCGGGGACGTCACGGAGACTACGTCCAGGTTTTAGACAGTCTGCGGGGGACGTCACGGAGACTACGTCCAGGTTTTAGACAGCCTGCGGGGACGTCACGGAGACTGCGTCCAGGTTTTAGACAGTCTGCGGAGACGTCACGGAGACTACGTCCAGGTTTTAGACAGTCTGCGGGGGACGTCACGGAGACTACGTCCAGGTTTTAGACAGTCTGCGGGGACGTCACGGAGACTGCGTCCAGGTTTTAGACAGTCTGCGGGGACGTCACGGAGACTGCGTCCAGGTTTTAGACAGTCTGCGGGGACGTCACGGAGACTACGTCCAGGTTTTAGACAGACTGCGGGGACGTCACGGAGACTGCGTCCAGGTTTTAGACAGTCTGCGGGGACGTCACGGAGACTGCGTCCAGGTTTTAGACAGCCTGCGGGGACGTCACGGAGACTGCGTCCAGGTTTTAGACAGCCTGCGGGGACGTCACGGAGACTGCGTCCAGGTTTTAGACAGCCTGCGGGGACGTCACGGAGACTGCGTCCAGGTTTTAGACAGACTGCGGGGACGTCACGGAGACTGCGTCCAGGTTTTAGACAGTCTGCGGGGACGTCACGGAGACTGCGTCCAGGTTTTAGACAGTCTGCGGGGACGTCACGGAGACTGCGTCCAGGTTTTAGACAGCCTGCGGGGACGTCACGGAGACTGCGTCCAGGTTTTAGACAGCCTGCGGGGACGTCACGGAGACTGCGTCCAGGTTTTAGACAGCCTGCGGGGACGTCACGGAGACTGCGTCCAGGTTTTAGACAGCCTGCGGGGACGTCACGGAGACTGCGTCCAGGTTTTAGACAGTCTGTGGGGACGTCACGGAGACTACGTCCAGGTTTTAGACAGTCTGCGGGGACGTCACGGAGACTACGTCCAGGTTTTAGACAGTCTGCGGGGACGTCACAGAGACTACGTCCAGGTTTTAGACAGTCTGCGGGGACGTCACGGAGACTACGTCCAGGTTTTAGACAGTCTGCGGGGACGTCACAGAGACTACGTCCAGGTTTTAGACAGTCTGCGGGGACGTCACGGAGACAGAGGCTGTCTCACACTTGAAGCCGTCCATCATGTCTCTGCTGATCGATGTTTTATAGATGAGACGGACGCTTGAGGACAACCGTCCATGACATGAACCACAGAGGACACGACTGATCAGTAAATACTGATCCAATGATCAGAGAGTACTGAGTACTTGGAGTAATCTGAGTACTTCCTGTAGTTTTTAAAGTTTCTCTGTAGTCTCAGCTGTGTGGAGCTCTCTGTGGTCCTCGTGGCCTCTCTGAACCGGAGACCTCGTGCTGCTGGACTCAGTTCAGAGCAGTAAAATCAGTTTTATGGCCGAGCCTCTTCAGTCAAAGGTCTGCAGCTCTGCACCTGTTTCCCTCCTTCAGACCACGATGACACTTTACAGCTGAGCTCAGACTGACTGCCTCAGCCTCAGAGAGTCTGTGCAGGACGAGGATCACTTAATCTGAATATGTTCAGATTATTAATCTGATGATGACACTTTATACATCCTCACCACAGTCCACCATGTTGGATCTAAACAGTCACTTTGGTGTTTGATGGTCGCTGTAGTTTCTTCTTCACGTTAAGAACTACACTGAGACGTGTTCAGCAACATGACACGCCACTGACCCGACACACTGGACCTTTAAAACTAACATGGAGTCATCATATGATCATGAAACATACAGCTTAATGTTGGTCTGTCGTCTTAATGAAGTCAGTTTAATGAGCGTTTAAGCGAGCCCAACGAGCTGCATTCATCTCATTTAGATATTAAACCCTCAGACTGTTGAATAATAACCCGTCTGACGTGTCCTTATACAGTCTAAGAGTTAATTCAGCCAATCAGAAAACAGCGTTCTCTGTTGCTACAGTGAGAGCAGCTGTCACAGAGATCAGGCCTGAGATGGTTCGGGGGGCGTTTGGTATGAACACCTGTTGGTCTCTGAGTGGGCGGGTTCAAAGTGATCACCAACCAGAAGCCAACTTCATCGCCTCCAACTCTTCTTCTGTTAAACCAACGTCTCATTTAACTATGTTCAGCTGTACTCGAGTATTTGTTCTGATTACATTACTTCTGATCAAAAACGAACTAACTGCTAACAGCCAAACATCAACAAGGTCACCAACAGCAGACATAGCAGCCAGCTAATATTACTGACTAGTCCAACAGCAGTCAGCCCAGCTCGGCGTCTGTCTTTCAGCCTTTTATTTCACCAAGCTCTCACCAACCACTAAAAGTCAGTGTAGCGTCAACACGATTTAAATTTGAAACTGTGTTCCAACAGAAACTCCGTGACGCCGGTGTCGAGGTGCCGGAGGCCGGGAAAAAGGGAGCAGGACCTCAGGAGGAGAACAAGAACCTGAAAGAGGAGGTGAAGACCCTGAAGGAGGAGCTGGACACCACCAAGAAAGGTGAGGAGGTGGAGAGACCACACAAAGAGTCTGAAATCATTGTGGCCTCTCTGTCTGTGATGTTTCTTTACATATAACTAAAGTGTAAATACTTCACGTGTCAGGCGTGTTCTTTAGTTTCACGTGTTTTCGTGTCTTGCAGCTCTGCAGAAGTCGGACAGTGATGTCCGTGCGATGAAGAAACAGGCTGAGAATCTGACGGTGGAGTACGACAGACTGCTGGAGGAGCACAGCAAACTGCTGGTAACTCTCACCTGTAATCAACCAAACAATGAAAAGTGAAAACAATGAAACAATCTTTGTCTAACAAGTCGGTTTCGACTTTCTGGAAACCTCCACTCCCTCTCCTCAGCTGTCATCTATGTCACTCAACCATAGCTCGCTTCGTGTGAGTCAGAATTAACCAGAAGTCAACAGGTATTCACGGAGCACGCTCAGTTTCAGTCATGTTTCGGGCTGATTGCGTTTGTTTTCAGCACGGCAGAATCTGGACCGACCCATTTAAATGACCCGACCGTGTCACCGATCAATAATCGATGTGATGTTCAGCTGCTCTGCTGAGGTCTGACGTGAAGACGTCTTCGTTAAATTGAACTTTCCTCAGTCTCTCTGAAGCTCGGCCCGAGGCCTCGGTCCGCTTGATTATTGAACACTTCTCTGCAGAACACACACACACACACACACACACACTTTGGCTATTTGTATTATTATTTAGTCAAAGGATCACAGACCGACTGCCGGCGCATCGCGTGTTTGAACCAGACTAGAAAACAAATGTACAGCTGCAGGGAAAAGATCTAAATCTTCTCTGGTCACATGACTCCGTGTTCACAGTTCAGGCACAAAAACCTGAACCTGACTCGTTGATGATTCGTTGGCGACTTGTTCATGATTCGTTGATGATTCGTCGTGTTGTGAATATAATTGATTTGTTGTCATGACGGCGGCAGCCTGCAGGAGGCGCTTACTCTTTGCCCTGTTCTCGGTCTGCAGGCGAGCAGCGACAAGAAGTCCGACTGAGGACGATGAAGACAGCTCCCGACTCCTCACCTTCATCATCATCATCATCATCTTCCCTCCTGCA
>CP136883.1:540000-572500 GCA_033000465.1 Sciaenops ocellatus | reverse complement strand
CCTTGCAGTCCTTCGCTTGGTGAGAGGTTGAGGAACAACAGCGAAAACATACACTGTTTTCTCTTCGGAACGCCTTGCACTCCTCCAGAGGCTTCTCTCTGAAGGCTCTACACCTGTGCAGGGGGTGTGGTTTTTTTATGTATCGGGCACTGCTTCTTAGTGTTATCCAATCCTTTGACCTCATGCTCGCGTTGAATATTGTCCACTTCTGTTATATGCACCGTTATAGGTGTTCTTGTCGTTCTCATCGAGAATTTCTCCCCCTTAGGCGGCGTGCTGCTGGGGGTTGGGGCGACGAAGCTCGGATCATTTCTCATCCTAGCCTCTTCACGAATGAAATGAGCGAAGACAGAAAACGGTGGGAAGTTGACATGATTTTGTTGTTTATATCTTGTCCCATGCACCATCCACTTCTCTTGAATGTTGCTGGGCAGTTTCTCCAAAATAGGGTTAATGCCACATGCGGTGTCGAGATAGGCCAGAGCTGGTAAGTAAACCTCCTCCTTGGCTGCTTCCACTTCAAGGAGTAGATCACCTAACTCCCGCAGTCGGTGGTGGTCTCTAGTAGAAACCCTGGGGAAACGTTCAAGCTTGTTAAAGAGAGCTGACTCCATCGCCTCTGCAGAGCCGTAGCACTCCTCTAACCTTTCCCAGACCAGACTGAGGGCCTCTGCAGGGTGTCTGATATAAACTGATCTCACTCTCTTCGCATGCTCAGCGGATTCTGGTCCTAGTTACTTGATCAGCAGATCGAGTTCCTCACTGGCTTTTAGGTCAAGATCTTCGATGGCGTTGGAGAAGGAGGACCTCCAAGCCCAGTAATTTTCAGCTTTGTCATTGAATTTTGTGAGTCCAGCCGTAACTAGGTCACGCCGAGTTGTGGCCAGGGTCACCAGACACATATGATCTTCCTGTATGTGACTGGTGATTGTCCTCCATGTTGACTCTGGGTGACCAATATCTCCTTGACCCAGGCACAGACTGCGGAGTGGTCCATTCACTTTCTCTCTTTGGCCTAAAGTGATCCAGAGAGCATCTCAAAGAGGAAGTTGCTTCAACAGAAGTAGGGACTTTAAGAGATGAAAGCTGCATCTCATGTTTCTTATGAACAGGTTTGTTACATGGGGGAGAGTCATCACTTGGCTTGTGGTTAACAGCGTTTGAGGGACTCAAATCAAACTCAGTCTCCAACTGTGGTTTGTCTGACGGCTGGAGGGTGTTTGTGTAGGCACGCTGCTCCTGAACATACCTCTCAGTTCTCTCGGCTGCTATACGAGCTGAGCCTCGGTCGATGTCACGAACTCTCGGCAACTCCCCTATGATTCCCGAATCCATTACTCCTTCAAGGACAGTAGCTTCAGCTAAAGCGGCATGAGCCTCTTTCTCCTGTTTGATAGCTTCCAGAGTAGCCTCTAGCTCAGCCATCTTTACTTTTACATCAATTTCCTTTTGCGCGTAGGCTGCTCTAGCACATGCTGCTTCAGCTCTGGCACGCGCCTCTATTGCAGCCAAGCTAGCAGCAGATCTAGCAGAGTGTTTAGACACCTTCAATGCTTTAGATCAGGGGTGGGGAACCTGTTCCACAAAGGGCCGGTGTGGCTGCAGGTTTTCTTTCCAACCAAGCAGCAGCACACCAGACTTGACTCATTTAATCAACTGATGTCAGTCTTCAGAGAGTTGATTGGTCAAACTGTGTGCTCTTGGTTGGTTGGAACAAAAACCTGCAGCCACACCGGCCCTTTGTTGAACAGGTTCCCCACCCCTGCTTTAGATGATTTCGATGATTTTGATGAGTGTGAGCACTCAGATCTTATCTCATAACTTTTCCCCTCCGCAGCTGACATCTTAGTTGGAGAAACTGGACTTGAGCAGGCTTGAAATGTAATCCACCGTTGAGTTGTCTTTTTACTGTTCTGCCCTCGTCAAAAGAGTCCCCTTCCTCGACTAGACAGACAGATAACTCCTTCCACACACTGCGAGGATGTACGATCGCTTTATTGTATACAGCGTGAGAATAGGGTAAAACTGAAATACAGAAAGAATACAAATAAACAATTATCGTATGAACTCCATTAATGTACATGTTGACACATTTTAATATATACATAAACCTAAAAGGTCCATGAAGCACATGTGGCTACAGATGTAGCTGACTGAGCGCTAGAAATACAGCTAACGTAGCCAGCTAGGGCTCTATGCAATGAACAGAGCACAAACAAAATATAGGCTCACATACTTATGTAACATCAACCAGTATATATAACATCGACGCAATATATGCACCTTTGATATAGTACTTACAGACAATGCTCTCATTAAATGATTCCCCAAGAAGATGGATGTGATCCCCTGACTGCTCAGCTCGACAATGCCTCACAGTGCATGAAGAAAACAAGATGGCTGCCTACAGGGTACAAACAAGCCATGAGGCTCACAAACCAAGCTAGCACCCCCTAGTGGCTGCAAAATTAACTAAAGAGTCTGTGGTTCTGGCCAGGTCAGAACTATATATATATATATATATATATATATATATATATACACACACACACACACACGTATATGTATATGTATGTATGTGTGTGTGTGTATATATATATATATATATATACACACACACACACACACGTATATGTATATGTATGTATGTGTGTGTGTATATATATATATACACACACACACACACACACACACACAGGTATATGTATATGTATGTATGTGTGTGTATGTATATATATACACACACACACACACACACACACGTATATGTATGTGTGTGTGTGTGTTATATTTATTTATTTAAACATGTTTCTTTGTCTGACAGAAGTTTTCTTCCACTAAATGTGTCGACACTTTGAACTGTAGAGGGCGCTGTTCAAACGCCTGATGAGAAAGGAGCTTCGACAGTGTGCAGGTACCTTTTTATAAATCAGCTGTTGGTGAATTCACGGTCACGTATCCGCATTTTCATCTCAGTCAACTTCCTCCTTTTAGCTATGCTACGTGTTAGCCCGTCTGTGTTTACGTCTTCGTCTATCTTCTGGTTTATTTAAGCAGGATCACTGAGCGTATCGACAGAAGATGAAGGATGAACTCTGCTAATGTTAGAGAGGTTTGAACATGGTGACGGTGTCACTTTGAAAATGGTGAGAAATGTCTTCACAATTACCCAGAATTCAGAGTTTGTACAAAGCAAACATTCGATGCTGTTGAATCCAGAATGAAAAGAAACAACTCCAACAGATTTGACATGAATGCATGAGTCAATCATGTGATGAGATCAGACGGATGTACTGAGTATTCCTCTTCCAGTGTAGTATTAGTATTAGTACTCTTACTGCAGTACAGTACTGAGTACTTCCTGCTCTTTACCCCCGTCTCCCCGTCTTGTGTCTAAACTTAGCGTCCCACCTTCTTCGGCTCCTCTCGCTCTTAATAAGGCAGCTGTTGGTCTAAACGGACGTTTGGCATTAGAAACCGGTTTGAGCCGCATCGCCGAGCCTCCCCACCATGTCACCGGATCAGCTTTCACAGCCGAGCGCCTTGTGTCTAAAAACCGCTGACAGGAGAAACATCTCAGGCCAGGAACTTTTTTTAAGCTCCAGTATTTCTGTCTTCTGCTGCCTGAAAGTTCACACTGCAGAGAGCTGAGCCCGCCACCAACACAACAACACACCAACACTGAGTTTATTTTCAACAGGCATCGATAAGTCTGACGCCTGCAGGCTGATCTGAACCAGTTTCAAACTCTTTCTGAGGCGTCCTGGTCGAGTGCTTTCACTGAAGTATGATTTAAAATAGATCGTCTGTCCTCTGATGAATTACACGCTGATGTTTTTGGAGACATTTGTCATGTAACCTGCATGTAAATACTCCAAACCCTCTGTGCTTCACCTGTACAGACACACCTGTACATGATCCAGGATCCTGTCTGACCTCAGCTCACGATGCAAACTAAGCTCAGACCTGTTTATTTAACTGAGTTCTAGTTTCTTCAAAGTGAAGTGACGTCATAGCAGCATTGAAGTACTCACGGTTTGAAATACAGGTGACTGGAGAACACCTGCTACCTCAGGTACTCAGGTCCTTTACTTAAAGTCTGCAGGGTTTATTGGCATGTAGTGGTATAGCTGCTGATTACAACCCCTTCACCTCACCCTCTCCTACAGTGAAAGTCTCTGTCTAGATCCAGTGTTCAGTTTGTTGGTTCAACATGGTGGACTCTGTAGACCTGCAGCGTCTGTAGAGACTCATTCTAAGATAAAGTCATGGAGACTGTCCAGTTTTAGACAGTCTGAAGTTTCTCAGTTTATCAGTCAGACTGCAGGAATTCATTCGTTTGGCATCATTAAAGTGATTTTTATGGAGCATTTGAAACAGTTTCATGAGTTTAATATAAAACAACCCAGTAACCACGGAGACAGATCAGCTGTTTGTCATGACGTTAGTTTTATTGCCGTTGGTTTAGTTGGTGAATGAGCACAGTGATCACAGTGGATTACAGCATGGAGACCCTCACAGGGGTCAAAGGTCAATGAAACACAGGTGACATCAGGGCTCAACGTTAACTCACTTCATTAACGACTCGTTAACATTGAGCCCTGAGTGTCATTACTATCATTAACACAGCTATTAATTAATTCAGCTACTTATCACCTAATCGATTGTCTAATCTACAGTTATGGATGGAAGACTGTGTTTACAGGAAGTCACAGAGACACAGTTACAATAAAATGGCCGCCGCTGGAACGAATGAGGTCGCCATGCAGTTCAGTTTGGGCCGGAAACAAAGACGGGACTGAACCTTCAAACAGGACAACAGAAAAATCTCAAGTTTCAGTACCAAAGTGAGAAAATATGAAGAGAAACTGTCAAACAGCCTGAACAGTTGTTTACATTCAGTCAGTCCGTTAGCAGTTAGCCGAATTAGCCATTAGCACTTCCTGTTTGCAGTGTACTCTGGATGTACAAAATCTCACTGATTCTCAGGAAAGTTCTGCATTTTGTAAGTGTATTTCTGAATGATTATCAAATATAATTTTCAGGAAGAAAAATGTTTATCATGTCAGTATGTTCACTGAGTTATGATTCAATAACGACACAAAATCACATTTTAGACTTGATGGCTGACTCCTGTTTGCAGATGATGTTGTCCTTTATAAACGGACATATTTGACTGAAAGACTTCATATTCGGTGCATTTCTGTTGAACTTTGTCTCATCTCTCATCATCTACCAGCTCCTGTCTGTTTCCAGCCCAGACACAAAGGGGGGTTTCCCACCGGAGGAGAGCGCTCCCTGCTGGTTCCACTGCTACGAAATCTGACCTCAGGTCAGCTTTCCCAAAAAACTTGAAGGTAAGAAAGTTATTTCTTATCACGATGAAAGATTTTGATTAGTTTTTCAGGAGCACCAGTGACATAACGAGCCAATAAAACCAACCTGTAATATTTCTCGTGATCACAAAAAAAGACCCCAAAAAGAAACAAACAAAAATATTTTTCCCTTTAAGCTTCCAGAGTTTTTTTATTTTGTTTTTGGAGGTTAAAAAACACTTTGGCAATGTTTTTGGCTATAAAATCATTGACAATATTTTCAAAAATCTTCTAAAAAAAATCTATCTTAAAACAAAATTAAAATTAGCTTTAAAAGCTCAGCTGGAGGTTTTCGGTACTTTAGATGTTTTTTGGGAAACAGGCGCTCTCTGCTGATGGTGAAGTTTGTTGGACAGAATCGATCTTCAGAACCTGCGTCACGTCACGCACCCACAGACGAACATGCTGGATTCTCGCTCATTAAATGTGATTTTTTTTTTAGATTCTGTCACACCAAAATTATGTTTGGATTTTTTGGCTGAAGAGCACGAAACAACAGATTTTGGTACGTTTTCGTTATTATTATTTTTTGCCTTAAATGGCTGGAGATTTGTACTTTTTTCGCCCTCTGACCCTCCCAAACTCGACACATTTCAAAAACAACAATGATACAACTTTAAAAATAAACCATTCAACATTTCTAATGTCAGTTTGATGAGCGTTTCTATATAATACTGCCTTGGGTTAGTTTAATTAGTGAGTTATCAGAGTTATCTCAATAGTTTGAATCAAATGATCTCTGTACGCTGACACGCGTTCATGATGTCACACTGAACCTCCAGACCAGCCAATAAACATCAGCTCCACTGCAGAGCTGCAACCAATCAACATTTTCATCATCAGTCTGATTTCTTTCTTTAACTAATTAACTGTCCGTTCCACCGGCGTTTAGTCATATTTCATTTATTTTAATTGATCTTTGTTTCAGTTGGATTTATTCAGTATTTTGAAGCGATCTCTGCTGGTCTGGTCCTTCTTCGTTATTTTGAGACTCTGATTGGCTGAAAAATTCAGGATTCATATTTCTTTAAAAAAATAAAAAATTAAATCAAATTCAGTTTTTTGTCGTTTTTAAAATCAACATTACAAAGAGACAGAAGAGACTGAGCTGATTGGCTACTCCACACACGGTTTTATTTAAGTGCTTCTGGAAGCTCCCACTGACTGCTGGGATATGTAGTTGTTCCGCGTTGAGGTAGCTGTTCTATTGCAAACTGTTCAGATGGTCGTGAGCGTAACTTTGACTTCTCAGACAGAGCCGCCGCCGCCAGTCACAATCGGCAGTTTTTCAGCCGTTAAAACGTTTTTATTGTCACTTTTTAACATAAATTGAACTTGTTTTAAACTTTAGTCGGCCGTAATGTGGAAATTAATTATCAAACGAGACCAGATGAGTCTGAGCCGTCGGAGAGTTTTGAGGGACAAACACTGATATTCAATAAAACGCGCAGAGAGAAAAAAAATCTAAAACGCTTCGATATTTAGCACTTTGAAAATTAGAAATAAAAAAAAAAAAAGATTCCCTTTCGTAGTGTGTTCAGAGCCACACGAAGCCTCCACAGCCTTAACATCACTGCATCGCAGCAAACCCGCCAAAATAAAAGCCCCACCCCTCGCTGCTTGTTCACGTTAGCCAGTCAGACACCGTTTAAAGGCCTCACCACACCAACATGTAAATGAGTCGCCAATGCAGAGCCACAAAAATTCAGCCCGCTTTAGTTTGTAGAAATGTCTGTGGTTGGGTTCCATTTTATTTTATTTGCAGCATAAAATCTGCTTCCTGTTTGTCAGATTTGTATATTTTCGTTGGCGTTGGAGAACCTTTAAAGCTGCAGCATGAAACAGGTCGAGGAGGGAAATATTTCCAGAAACACTTCCCATAATCCCCTGCTGCTGGCAGCCGCTGACGAGACGTTTGCATAAAAGCTGAAAGAATTTTATTTTGAAAAGTCAGAATGAGAAGTGAGGTAGCTTCCTGAAGCTCGAGGTTGTCGCTTCCTGCGGCGCTCATGTTTGCCGACTGAACGTGAACAATCAGCCGTGAATCGTCCTCATCACATTTACATACTGCATCAAATATAGATAACACATATTCAATATATATATCTGTCATACTGTGTGTATCAGCAAAATAAAAGCCTCCATAAAATAAATCTCTGATTCATTTTACAATATGTAAAACAAAACACCATTTCTAACAGGACTCTTCTTCAAAGTGCCAGCAACATTATTCAACAACAATGTGCAAATGTATGAAGTTTGAATATATTTTACATTCTAATCATTGTTTCCCTGTGATAGGTGGATGCTGAGTCGTTGCTAGGAGACAGAGTTGTAGACACGCCCCCCGCAGACTGCTGATTGGTGGGGTGTAAACCGGAGCCGTACACGGCACGTCCTGTAGGGCGCCGGGGTTTGGCTAAGTCAACCGTACGGGCTCTAGAGTTAAGACAACGACGTAAGGCAATGCTCGGCCTCAGGCCGAGTCCTCCGGCTTTCATCTCTCCTCGATCAGCTTCACGGTAACGTCCAATCAAACATCATCATCATCATCAGGTGTTTGTGGTCCACGATGATGCACCTCATTAACCAGTTCTTCATGTTTGACTGTTCAGACGTTAAAACCAGCGTCGGCTGTTCAGGGAGAGCGTCGGTGATGTTCGTTTGGAGGACTTCAGCGTTAACGAGGCCGATGTGAAGACGAGGCAGAGAAGAAGAGTGAACTGGTTTGTATTGGCAGCCTGGAGCCCTGGTCTGGGATCTGGTCCGGGATCAGCCCTGCGGAGCAATGCTCGCTCCGTTTGGCACTTCAGTCGACCTGGGAACGCAGAACGAAGCCCGACCTTTGACCTGAACCTCCTGACGAGGTCAGATAGAGAACGTGAAGGGGTTAAAGGTCCCAATGTTAAACTACTAGAAGAGTCTGTAATTGGCCCGTTGGATGTGATGTCATCGACCAGATTAACGCCGGAGCAGTCTCAGTTAACCGTTAAACACGATGAACGTCCAACATAACTTATTGATTAATTAGCTGGACGTTTGTAATTGATTAATCGTTATTCAATTTGTTGCTCGTTAATTTTCCGTTAATGCTCAGGAGTCAGGACTGTTCTGGGATCAGTATTCGGAGCTGGTGATTCACAGTATTTAGCTTCAGAGCTGATGTGTTCTTCAGTCCTGATCAGTTTTGGAGAATTTCGAGGCTTCAACAATCAAAGTGTCACATAAAGTGCTCACAGACAGACTTACAGACAGTCTGAACTCAGTTTGACTTCCTGGCAGCGTGGTGCATTCATGGACCGCTGGTATCTGTGTAACAGGAGCTTGATCTTTGATAGATGATCTTAAAACTCCTGAAAGTTTGCTTGACAACTGAGCTGGAGTTTTGTACTCTTTGTCTTCTTGTTGGTGAGACTAACTGAAGTCCTGTTATGACACAGATAACCTGCTAATTATGTGGCGGGGTCAGTCAATCTGTCTGTCTACAACTCTGTCTTACCAAGCAGCCATTACACAAACACGCTGATTAACGTGTCCGAGTGAACTTTATCGACTCGAGCAGCAGAGCCTGCACTGATGTTTGTTAGTATGACGATGAGATGACAGTGTGTGTGTGTGTGTGTGTGTGTGTGTGTGTGTGTTTGCATGTCCACCCCTCCACCAAAGACAAGATTGCATTGATAGCCTCCATCTGAGATCGAGATGGACGTTCAGCAGTGTCTTCTTTTTAACACAGTGAGGAAGAAACTCTTTCATCCTTCTTCAGCTCCTCCAGACAAATATTTACATTTTCTTCATGAAGCAGAGGAATCGAAAAGAACTCGCTGATCTGCTGGTTGTAATCAATGTGGAGGTGTAATTATAAAAACTCTGCTGGAGGAGCTGCCTCACCCCCTCATTATCCCCTCGTTCTTTTACAGGGTTGAAAAATCTTCGTAGCTTTGGTCTGGTGACGTTCGGTGGATCAGAGGAGCACGGCTGGTCGATCATTTCGAGAGTCCGTTCCGAGGCCTGGTACCGGGGTGGAGGTAAATCTGAAGGTCAGGTGTGTAGTGGTCAGGTGTCGGCCATCTTGTCGTAGGTGGATGGAGGTGGAGTGCAGATGGAGTCCAGCCTACATGACGCTCTCAAAGATGATGACCTTGTTGTCATCGGTGCCGGGGGACAGCGAGCTCAGGGATTTGATGTCAGGGGCCATGTACTCGAGGTGATGGGCCCCCCACACCGGAGTGGTCAGGTGGGCCCAGCGCTGTAACACAAACATTAACATCTCAGTGTGTGTTCTGTGGTTCTGATGTGTTCTGTTTCTTCTGTCTCCGTGCGTGCTCACCTCTTTGAAGGTTCCCTTAGCTCTGAAGAGTTTGTAGAGAAGGCTGACGGGGATGCAGAGCATTGAGGACAGAGCCAGACACCAGCCAATCACCTCGCCCCACCACGGGTACACATACACATTGTTGTAGGTCAGCGGCTTGTAGTTCACCAGGTGGAACAGGAAGATACCCTGCAGAGAAGACGAGAGGAGAGCGAGACGAGATCTGTATGACGTATTATGACATATTATACTATGACTTTTTTTTGCCATTCTATACTGACTTTTTTTGTCATACTATGATTACTTTTTTTGACATATTATATCATGACTGTTGACCTCCAATACTATGACTTATGGCATACTATATGATTACTTTTTCTGCCATATTATATTATGATTTTTTTTACATACAATAATGGCTTTTTTTGGCATATTATACTGACTTTTTTTTTTTTTTTAGACATACTACACTTAGACTTTTTTTGCCATACAATACTATGACTTATTTTATTTTTATGTATGAAATTTAAAAAATGTCTTTTTTCTGAGTTTCTTAATTGTGATTGTTTCTTCTGGAAGCTAATGCTACATGCTAACGATGTGCTGTAAAGTTTCTTTGACACAAACAGTACAGAGTGGAGAAAGCTGTGGTGTGTGTGTGCGTGTTGTTCAGTCTCACCATGCAGACACATGGAGTTATAAAGGACCAGCACCACTTCATCCAGGGGAAAGGCCTGTAGCCAATCATACGCGCTACATCATCCATGAAGCGGTCAGCACCTGCAATGAAATCATCAGTCAACAAGAAACAGAAAATTACATACATGACATAAACACATACAATTATGATACAATTTGACATATTACAATATTACATATTATTCTATACTTCATGCTTTTCTATGGCATATTTATCTAATAAATATTGGCCTAACCTGTTTTCTATTATCTATGATGTCATCTGGTACCACAAACAGTTTGTATGATGAAAGCTGCATTAAAAACTGATTTTCTTTCAAAAAGTCACAAAAACAGAAATGTATCCGTCTCACATAAATGTTATTCAGATGTTATTTAAATGTTATTCAGATGTAACTGCTGTTTTGAATCCTTTTTGTTTGTATTATTTGACTGTCACTTATTGCTCTAAATAAATTCAAAGAAAGAATATTGCATTTATTATGATATATATATATTCCTATGGTCTAATGAAGCTGTACAGATCATAAATGTAAATATGAGGTATTGAACTGTATAAATAAAACTATCTTGACTTAATATGACATATACTATTGCATTCTGGGATATACTACACCTTTTGCATACTATACTACAACATACTTCAGATTAGATGCATTTATACCATGACACACCCTATTGTGACGAACCATTTTAGATTTAGACTGAACTGTGACCTTCTTTACTGTAACAAATCTATTCACACGCCTATTTTCAGATGAGATACGTCACTAAAATACTATGGCACAGCATGCAAACACGTGAAACACTACGCTGTGTGTGTGTGTTGCCTACCGTAGACCCAGGCAACTACTATGCATTCCCAGAATGCTTGCCACAACAGAGTCATTCCACTGGCCGAATAGTAGTCAAACAATTGGAAGACATACATTCCTCCCTGCAGAGAGAGAGACAGCACAATGTAACACAAAGTTAAACCAGCTGATCATAAATGTCATTAATGGAAAAACACCTTTTACATATACCGAAAAACAGGCAGAGTTTAACTAACCTGCGTCACCATGGAGAGGTCAATGATGAAGCACAGTAAACAGCATATCGCCACAGCGATCTCCCTTTTGTAGCGGTGGTGGTGCTTTCCAGGAAACAGATCCAGAATCCCAGTTACAAAACCCTCCACCCCAACAAACTGGAGACAAACAGAGGGAGGAAGACGGATGAACTGTTATTCTGTCTGTACAACACTAACACTTTAAACGTACTGCACATGACGTTAGTCCACTAGAGCACACTGATAGGTGGATGACCACATACAACATTAGTACACATCTTTGTTACTGGCAAACTTAGATATTTACATTATGATAAAGCTGTCAGCAAAGACTGTTCATGTTATGACACCCAAAAGACTGCTGTGACAGAATGGCATACATTTTATGTCTAACTATGACTTATTATGGCATACTAAACTTACTTTTTTTGCCATATGATATTATGACTTTTTGTCATACTATACTATGGCTTTTTTTTTGTCATACTATACTATGAGTTTTGTTTTTTTTGCCATACTATACTATGATTTTTTTTTTGTCATACTATACTATGATTTTTTTTTTTGCCGTACTATACTATGGCTTTTTTTTGTCGTACTATACTATGATGTTTTTTGCCATACTATACTATGATTTTTTTTTTTGCCATACTATACTATGATGTTTTTTTGCCATACTATACTATGATGTTTTTTTGCCATACTATACTATGATTTTTTTTTTTGCCATACTATACTATGATGTTTTTTTGCCATACTATACTATGATTTTTTTTTTTTGCCATACTATACTATGATTTTTTTTTTTTGCCATACTATACTATGATTTTTTTTTGCGATACTATACTATGGCTTTTTTTTGTCATACTATACTATGGCTTTTTTTTTCTCCATACTATACTACGAGTTTTGTTTTTTTTTTGCCATACTATACTAAGAGCTTTTTTTTTTGCCATACTATACTATGACGTACTATGACATACTATACCATGACTTTTTTGCCATAATATGCTATGACTTTTTTTTGACATTATTATGATTTTTTTGACATATAATAATACATTTTTTACAATACCATACTATGACTTTTTTGCCATATTATACTATGACATTTATTGCCATACTATACTGTGACTTTTTTTGACATACAATAATGACATTCTTTTTGCCATACTATACTATGGCTTTTTTTTTTTACTATGACAATTTTTTTTGCCATACAATAATATATTATACTGTACTATAACTTTTTTTGAATACTATACTGGGATTTTTTTTGCCATACTGTACTATGACTTTTTTGCCATATTATGATTTTATTTACATACTATACTGTGAGTTTTTTTCCGTCATACTATACTATGACTTTTTTTTTGCCATACTGTACTATGACTTTTTTTTTTTGTCATACTATACTATGACTTTTTTTTTGCCATACTGTACTATGACTTTTTTTTTTTGACATACTATACTATGACTTTTTTTTTTTGACATACTATACTATGACTTTTTTTTGACATACTATACTATGACTTTTTTTTTTGCCATACTATACTATGACTTTTTTTGACACAGTATACCATCAGTGGCATATTTTGCTGTTATTGTTACTATTACTAATATTTTATTATACAAATAAATAGGGCAAATATTTCTGCAAATATAATGGCTGCTTGGAAGCACATAGATCTAAAAAGTGAATGCAATATTATATTTTAATATATTATTAGCAGGAATACCTGACTGTCCAGTCCCAACAGCAGCAGCATGAAGAAGAAGAGTGCCGCCCAGAGAGGAGCCACTGGCATTAGACTGACTGCCATTGGATACGCAATGAAAGCCAGACCTGGACCTGAAACACACAGAGGCAGACAACACACACGTTAATATATGACTACAACACTGCCTCAAGTTTTAAGTCATATATTCTTGTTTTGTTTATTATAATATATGTACATACATGCATTCACACACATATCTGAGGGTCACATATAAAACCAAAAACCCTTGACTGAACTGTGTATTTTTAATGTTTGTCCAACTGTTGGATTTTATTTGTCTTTCTTTTTTTTTGCCTTTTCTTTTTTTTGTCTGGTTCACATGTTGTCCAGGTTGAATGAATGAATGAAGTGATGCACATGAAAACTTCAGCCAAAGAGTTTCTTTCTCTAATTATTAATTTAATTTAGCAGTATATCTGTACACACATTAAAGATGCATCACTCACATCTACAGCAGTGTTCACATTACATCCTGTGTGTTTTGGAGCTGAGCCTCGTGAAATAAAGATGTCACATGTCATGAGGTGAAAGGGCCTGGTTTAATACTGCTTCAGTTAATACTACACACACACACACACACACACACACAGTGATGCTAACACTTTAAACCAATGTAAACGTGTCTGTCAGGATTCAGAGTAAATTGGATTTGCTTTTGTTCTTTTTGCAGTGAGATTAAAATAATAAATACATGTCCTCATGCTGAAGCCATGCTGCCTTTTCCATTTACACACACAACACATTTAATCAATAGTCAGAGGATCACGGTATGCTGTTTCTTTTTAAAAAAAACTGATCTACATGCTTCAGTCTGATGTCCAAGATGTTCTATTGAAGTCAAACATAATGGTGATACCTCTCTATCATAAATAATATAAAAACCTATTAATAAAAGTGTTAAGGTGCAGCCCAAAATCTCAGATTAAAAATGTGGATAGACATGTGAATCTACAACGAGACCACCAAAGCGCTGCAGCACGCGGCCTTCTGTGGAGAAACTAAATATAACAGTGTGTGTTTGTGATGTCACGTCATGTGCTTTACAGCTATTAATAAACATACAGTTGGCTAATGACTGTACACGAAGCTACACATACACACACATGCAGCTGAAACCAACAGTCAAACATTCAGTCCTTCCTTAAAAACATCAGACGCTTTCTGATTGGCTATAAACAATAGTTTATAAAAGAGTTAACCCTCTAAACTCCAGAGTGCCCGTCATTTTAAAGTCCTGATCTTTGTTTCGTAGCTAATTTAAGTTGTCATAAATAACCAGAACCATACACATCATTACATTAATATTTATGATTTTATTTTGGTGGATTACCCCCCGGTTTCTTCTGTAAAGTGTTTTGATCACATCACATAATCATCTTCAGTAAACAGAGGGACTTACCCGGGTCTCACTGACCATGTGAATACACTCATGTACTCAAAATAACAAGTGTAAGTTTGGAAGTACGTGAATTGAGACGCAGCATTGCTGGAGCTGCTGTTGATGAACAACAATAATATCTTTAATAAAGTTGCTGTTTTTGCTGTTGTGTTCAGTAGTAGACACTAAAAATATATGTACATACGAACATAACATTTGAGAGGAACAGCTTGTGTTTGTAATTTTTACCTGATTCAGCGACTTGTGAGATGTCGACTCCCTGCTCAGCAGCCATGAAGCCCAGAATAGAAAACACAACGAAACCAGCAAAGAAACTGGTCCCACTGTTTATCAGAGCCAAGACAAAGGCATCTCTACAGGACGACAAACAGAGAGGGCACTAATATTAATATACTTTTATAAACACCTAAAAATCTTATCATTACTGGTTCACACATTTATTTCACAGTATTACTGCTCAAGTGACTCAAAGCTGTTTGGATTAATTCCCCTGACTTCTAATATTCACTAAAAGTTGACAAATCTAGTGAGAAAGCAGCTTTGTTGTTATTGCCTATGAGCCAATTAGAGCCTTTTGTTTTGTGAGTAAACAAACATCATCTAACCTCCACAAATTACTATCGCGTGTTAAAAGACAATTATCACTTGCATTCATTTAGCAGACTCTGAGCCAGCTGAGTGAGACAATTACTAATCAGCCCACAGAGCTGCAAACGCAAGTTTGTCTTCAGTGTTTTCAGGTGTTCTTCAGGTATTTTAGAGTTTGTCATTTCCTGATAAACCATAAAAACTTGTTGATGATGTCATCCTGCACTCGGGGGCGTGTCCTAATTTTACATCCAATCAAATGCTTTCTCTCTTCTGACACTGCCGGAGCGGAGTGCTTCCTGTTTGATCCAGTCTGTGAGTGACTGTGAGGGCTAGCTGCGATGCACAGTGAAGGGGCGTCTGCTGTAAACGTCCCTCCCTATTTGACCATTTTCACAGGAAACAGGCAAAAATGAGGAAGCAAGCAGCAAGGCAACATTTCTGCCTTGTGAGGATATTTATGATGGTCCTTGAAAGGTTATAAAGACAAATACATGTGTGTGTGTTGTACTTGTAGCAGTCGTTGTTGAAGCGGTTGTAGCTGCCCAGAGCGGTCAGAGCTCCCAGCCCGATGGCGTAGGAGAAGAAGATCTGTGTGCCAGCGTCGATCCACACCTGAAAAGAGGTCAGAGGTCAAAGGTTAGAGGTGTCTGACGTGTTCAAATTAAAGCTGCTGGTCAGGGTAACAGTACCTGAGGCTCCTCCAGTTTGGACCAATCAGGTTTGATGTAGTACATGATGCCATTGTAGGCTCCAGGAAGCGTGACGCCTCGGACCAGCAGGATGATGAGGACCACGTAGGGGAAGGTCGCCGTGAAGTACACAATCTGAAACACACACAAAAGAATGTCACTAAATACATTTAGTACTGCACTTAAGTACAATTGCTAGTGCTACTTCTACTCGTACTGCAACTTTAATTACAAGTTAAACATGTAGTATGTCATAAAACTGAGATGCAGCATTTCAGATTATAAGTAATGACAATGATCTGATTTATAGTTGTTACGCAATCAGCTGTTTACAGTGACGGTGCAATGAGTGTGTATGTCGAGGATGTGTGGCTGGGTGTGTGTGTGTGTTGAAGTATGTGTTTTTGGTATGTTGGTCAGGATTCAGAGCTTGATGTGTTTTTTAAGTTAATGCTTGTTGAGACTTTGTATCTGAAATTCACAATGAGGTTAACGGGTCGGTTCACACAGATCACAAATAAAATGTTGACGCATGCAGTCATCCATCATCAGGTCATCATGACGTCAGAGCAAACCATAACAGCAGAACCGGGCCCAGCAGCCAGACTGGACTGGGTTTAAGCACAGCCTCTGAGTTCTATGATTAAAGCAAATATTGACTATTAATTCAAGTTTTATATGATATACATGTATATTTTTCATCGATGTATTTATTTTAATATATTCAGGATATCTTGATCAAGTTTATCTGGACCTGTTCTGATTTGAGTTGAAACGCTGGGTAACCCTGATACGCGTTGAATAATGTGTATCTGAACTGGATTAACTGGTCCTCTCCTCCTTCACCTCCTAACCTTCCTCCCAGTCCTGACACTAAACCTACATCCGACTGTCAGCGGGAAACATGAACAAACAGACGTACAGTCCATTAACAGAGTTTCATCTGTGAGAATCAGGTAAAGAAAACAAACATGAACTTGATCTGATGTTACCTGCTGAGACACACACACACACATATACACACACACACACACACACACACACACACACACACACACACACACGAACACACACACACACACACACATGTACACACACACACACACACACACACACACACACACACACACACACACAGGAATGTGGAGGTTCAGCACCATGGAGAGGGTCTGGTCCCAGGTGGAATCAAGTTTCAGTCAAATCACAGCGGACGACGTTTTTCTACAATAATCCCATTAATAACACACCTACACACACACACACACACACACACACACACACACACTTCACAATGACACAAAATCATAGAAATCATCTCATGATCCATTAAATGATTCTTAATTTAAATAATATAACAGACGAATCATCTTCAAATCTAAAAATCTATTTTTTTAATGTTTCCTCACAATTTAAATTTTGCAGTTCTCATTTGTTTTATTTGTTTTTTAATTTATTTATTAATCTATTAAAGTCTCTTTTTATTTATTTTTTAATTCTTCTTTATTTCAGAGTTTACATGTTTTAATCTTTCCCACGTGAAACGCTTCAGAAGTTTTAAAAGGTGCTCTATGAATATTATATTTATGTATTATGAATATTATTAGTGGTCGTATTTTATTTCTGTTTTACTTAAATGCAACTTTAATTTGTTTAAATTCAACTTTGTATTGTAAGTACTGAGACAACAAAATGCAGTTCAGCTTCAAGTGCAAAACACAGTAAAGTGCAGAGTAATGTAGATGTATATATATATATGGTTATGTATGTATGTATGTATGTATGTGTGTATGTATAGGGATATATAAATAACAGTGCAGATATAAATATGAATATATTAGTAAGATATATACAGTTTGAACAAAGTGAATGAATACACAAATAAAAACAGCTTTCTCGCTGGTGTAACAGGTTTTTAAATATATAAATGAAATATCTGATTATTGTTGATGTGTGTGGAGTTAGAGGTCTTCAGCTGACAGTGATGTGTCTCAGCCTCTCAGCTTTCAGCCTCCCGCTGACAACGAACAATAAAAATCTGTTTCTGTTGGTACTGAGAGGCGTGTGAACGCTGCTGGAGCTGTGATGGAAGCTCGCTGGGGTCAAATCCCTGAATTATTTAATAATAATAATGATAAACTCGACACAGATGAACCGGGATTAAAAAAGTTTAAAACGAGGGGAATGAAGTCAGACAGTTATAAAAAACATGAATGAAAACAACGATCTGATTTATAGCTGTTACGCAATCAGCTGTTTACAGTCAGTGTGTATGTTGATGGTGTTTCTGGGTGTTAAAGTGTGTGTTGGTGCAGAGCCAGAGCTCAATGTGGCTTAAATACAAAAAGACTTTGACACTAAAATCATAATAAATAAATCATGTACAGTTTCATGTCATTGAGTCACGCTGATAGTTTCAGTTCAAACATGAAGGTGAAGTGAAACAACAAACTGCAGTTCATCAAACGTCCACTCGAGGCTGGCTCAGTATTTCATTTAAATACTGAATGCACCGATACTGAGAGCTATTATTGATAAGATTACAAGATGTAACATGTCGTCTTATTTGACTTCATCTGCTTGTGTCACATGGCACATTTAAACATCAAATTTTAATAAAACTAAAAAATACAAAAAAAATTGTCTTACTATGAGTTTATTATTATTATTAATATTATTATTATTATTATTACTGAACTGTGGAAGTTTCATGGTGATGTCTATGAGTTTAAATTTCACCTGTCGTGATTCAAGAAGTCGTCAAACCTCCTTCCTGTTTTTATTCTGAAGGTTTGTTCATCTATCATTCACAGCCTTATTCAATATTTCATTCATAAAAACATCTAAACATTTTTATATTTACATAAAAATATCTAAAATGTCAAATCAGTTCATTAAAGCTTTGTGTTACAACTCTACAGTACTCATACAGTATTACAGTACTACAGTACATGGGTATTTCTCTCTGTGTCTCGAGTCACGTCCCACTGCAGTCAAGCTGCCCTCCCGTAGGACAACCAATCACAATCTGCCACCTCACACACACCTCCAGCCGTCCCTCCCCCCGTAGTAGTCATGACAACGCTTAGTCGGGCCATGTAACAGCAGTGTGTGTGTGTGTGTGTGTGTGTGTGTCATTATCAGGAGCCAATGAAGCACTCACGCAGTGAATCACAGGGTCTCATCTGAAGGTTAATTTAAAGGAACAGTCGCACATTTTTCACAACAGACGTGATAAAACAGATTTCTGCAACACTCGACGTGACGACATCATTCTTCTTCTTCTACTTTAATTTAAGCTGCAGGAGAATCAAACTAAAGGCTGGACGAGCTCATGACCTGTGTATTGTTTCTTATTGATCTGATGAAGCTGATCAATCAGCTGTGCGAGGTGACCTCTGACCTTCAGCAGCGTTATGTAAATGATGAACTCAGCTGTTGAACTGACTGACTGTTAGCATGATGCTGTCAGATTAGCAACATGGTGGTGGACACTGTTCTGTTCATGATGATATGAAATATGAAATATTAAAGTCTTGTTAATATTAAACAAATAATGATTCTTAGTCACAGTGTAGCTGTTACACTTTGTGCTCTGAGAGTCTGTTTCCCAAAATACAAAATAAAAGTTTGATGGATTTGTGTTTCTTTTATTTAGAAATATTACGATAATACTGTTGTCATGACATCCTGAATTATAATAATTGATTCTTTTGAATTATTACAGGCTAAAGTATATTGATTTATAGATTTTTGTCAAATCAATCAGTACATTTATTATTAGTTCGTATTCTTGTATTAACTACATTATGGGGACGTCTGGTTACACACTCACATGTGGGGACTCTCCTCCAATCAGGTCCTCACAAAGTCACAATTTAGTTTTTAGTTAGAAGTTAATTTATTTCTGATTCTTTTAGACACTTGTAATGAATTTTGATATGAGTTGAATTAATGTTTAATGTGTATTCATGTGTACATGTTGCTTGTGTGTTACCTTCCCAGTAGATTTGACTCCCTTCCAGACGCAGAAGTAAACCATGACCCAGACGGCCATCAAACACAGAATGAGCTCCCAGTTAAACTGTCCAGGTTCGTCCAGACCAGAAGAGATGTTGAGCACTTTGTTCCTGCACACACAGAGAAACATGATAACAAACATTAATGATTCATCAGGCTGATAAAAACATTTATAACAAAAAGAGAAGAAGAGTGACAGCAATGTGGGGAGAGAGAGAGACGGGGAATGACATGCAGCAAAGGGCCACAGGTCGGATTCGAACCCTGGGCCGCTGCTGAGCCTTCGTGCACGGGGCGGATGCTCTACCAGCTGAGCTAATCGACACCCCATGTTTCATCGTTTTTATTGTAATTGTTTCATGATCAGGTCCTGACTTCTCCTCAGAGATGAGAGCTGCTGACCTGACTCTAAATCCAAACATTAATGAGCTCTCACCTAACAAACGTGTCCACCTCGTTAACTGCCTGTCGTATTAATAATCACAGAGACAACACAGGCTCACTTCTGCAGGGCTGTAACAGGCTGAGACAGCTGTCAATCAAAGCACACACACCCAAAGATCCACAGTGGAAGTAAAAACACACACTGAGCGTGCTTTAAAACAGAAAAATATCAAACATGACAAAAACATAAGAGAGAAGGTCATCATGTAAACGTGACATGTCCGGTTAAAAGCTGCATGTGCGTGTGTGTGTGTGTGTGTTATATATAGATGACGGTCCATGTCAGACTAAATTTTTCCTTTCATGTTGATGTTTTGACAACAATACAACAATAGCGACTGAACAGTGACACAGAGGTCACATGATCAGTCTGCTCCAGTCTAAATGTGAACAGACGCTGGATGATGCTGCAGGTAATGTGTGTGTGTGTGTGTGTGTGTGTGTGTGTGTGTGTGTGTGTGTGTGTGTGTGTGTGTGAGAGAGAGAGAGAGAGAGAATGAAACAGTTTGACATGTATGTGTGTGTCAAAGCTTCAGTGTGTGGATATTTCCACAGCGTCAGCTGACTAAAGAGTTTGTTGACGTTGCTAGGAGACGAGTTATCAACCATCAGTCAGACTGTTGTTGTGTTTACTCAGAAAGAGTTAAAGTTAGTTTAGCATGCTAACACTGTGACGTTTGTATGAACAGAAATGATTTCAGCTTCAATGCTGATAAAGAACACAGACCATCACATGATTCATGAGAAGAAGTTCAAACATTTTTAATGGTTTAATATTTCACTTATTATGTGTGTGAAGCTTTCATCTGAAAGGTCTGAAGGTGGAGAATGTATTGTAAATGTGGTGGAGAAGAAGAAGTACCTCAGTAAGTACTTAGTTACTTCACACCACTGCTGATATTTTAACATGATCTGACCTGAGCTAAGCTAACGTCTCCTCCACAACCCAAATCAAAGTAACACGACGTTCCTGAGGCTGAACTCGCTAACCAGAACCCGACCGGAGCAGAACTCACTCCCAGAACTCGATGATGGGCGATCGTGCGTCAGCCAGGTCGGCACAGGTCATGTTGCCGCTGATGGTGATGTTAGCGAAGCTGGCGTTGCTGCACTCCTGGTGACGGAAGATCTCCACGCAGCTGGGCGTGTTCCATTTGTTGTCACAGGTGGACCAGGGGAGGGTGGCGTTAAAGGACTTGATCAGGTAGTAGAAGCCCCACGCCAACACCATGATGTAGTAAGTGTTACAGAAAAACACGATCACCATGGAGGCGAAACCCAGACCTGAGGAAGAGGAGGAGACATGAGGCCATCGACAGAAATCACTAAACTGACTAATTAGTAAATAAATAATGATTCATCATTACATCAAAGACAGGAAACAGGTCTGAGGTCAGTGAGGTCGAGCTGTTCCACATTTATGAGTTTATGAGCGGCAGTAACTGTCGACCTCCTGAACACCTCGTTATCATCTCCACGTGCTTCAGGACAGTAAAGTGACAAAGTTTGTCCCTGAAAACAACAAACAGCTGATAGTGTTCAACTCTTCCTGACCCAGAACACAGAACACAGAGGACAGGAACGTCTGTTACCTCCTGTTGATCTGCACTGACCTGTGATCAGGTGAACGGTGTCTCTGTCATTCGTACGTCTGTTCTCACACTATGTAACTTTGGGCTCCGGGTCGGGAGAAGTACGTAACGCTTTACGGCACTAAGTCACACACCACCAACTATTTCACTGATTTTGGTGAAACTGGATCATATTTTATGGAGAAAATGTTTTCTGGTTTTCCCTCTGATGTCCTCCGGCTGCTCCGCCTCAACTCTCTGTGATTTACAGAGTTTCCTGATGGACAGTGAAGTAAACTGCTGACAACTGTAGCTGCTGTTAGCTCATGTCAGCTCAGTTTGTTAGCTGCTGTTAGCTAATGTTAGCTCAGTTTGTTAGCCGTGGACTATGAGCTCAGAGCACCGGTAAGAAGAAGAAGAAGAAGAAGAAGAAGAAGAAGAAGAAGAGGTTTGACGGAGGAAGCTAAGAAGAGAAAAGGAGAGAGTGAGCGAGCAAGAAGCCGCCAGACAAGAGTAAATCTGGGACTGACTTTTAGTGGTTGGTGAGAGCTTGGTGAAATAAAAGGCTGAAAGACAGACGCCGAGCTGGGCTGACTGCTGTTGGACTAGTCAGTAATATTAGCTGGCTGCTATGTTGTTGTCCATATTTACCACAGTGGGATCACACTCTGAGACTGGAGCCAACAAACAAACTCTGATTTATTCGAGATAGTTCACGATGTTTCCTCTCACCTCCCTCAGGTAAACTCTACCACAGGTGAGACAGTAAGGTGAGATAACTGTGAGGACGTTGACTGTTGGAGTCGTTTCCTTTAACTGTGTCATTCATTGGAGGAATGTGAAGGTGGAGATTAAAGGTTAGACAACCGTCTGTGTAGTAAAGCGAGCAAATAATTCAGTCATAAGGAGACATGTAGTCACCTGTGGAGATCACACAGCTGATAAAGGCAGTGTGTAAAGCTAACACAGATAACACACACACACACACACACACACACACAGCAGATTACTGGTAGTTTTCCAGACGTGTGCAAGCACGTAGAGCAGATCACAGATTATCACGTGATAGACAAAAAGCTGAATGTTTGCAGACCGACGTATCCGGAAGAAACTCCTGCATGGATCTGTGCTGCAGCGTTAAAGTCAATGACTCATTCATGAACAAACGTCTTCAACATACAATCCACAGTCACACACATTCCTCTTAATGAACGTACTCTAACTTCACTGTACCGTACCGACCATCGCTCATCCTGTTAATGTTCAAGCTGCGTTTCATTAGTCGTTGCACTCGTTGACTTCAGCTGAGTAATCAGGAAGTGTCACTTCATTTCTCTGGAAAAGTCAGCTGAACTGAGATCGACGGCTAAGGGAGTGATTTATCACTCAGTGATGCAGATAAAGTGCCGCGCTCTGCAGGTCTTTAATAATAACGTTAACGAGCTGATGATGTCAGATATTCACGATTTATTTGATCCTGTGGAAGTTTGTGTTGGATGAACAGCTGACTGCTACTTCAGAACTAGACGTGTCACTGGATGATTTCACATCATAGTGATGTTCGTAAGACCTGCACAGCTTATTTTATATTATTCAGAAGAAGAGGCAGAGCTCCTCATAAGCTGAGGGGAAGTGGAACGACAAATTAAAGGTAGCTTCTGTATCTTTGTGTTATGCTGCTGTGCATTCAGTCCAACAGCAGCGTCACGTTCCAGCAGCAGGCTGCAGTTTAAACATGTGGAGCAGATTACGAACACGGCGTGAAGTCTCGTTGATGTGTACGATGTGTACCGAGGACACAGAGATGTCAGAAGGTTTCATTACTGCACCTTTAAAGAGCGGAGCGATGTTCCACACGTTGATGCTGCCGGCCTTCATGAACTGTCCGAGCGCGATCTCCAGGAAGAAGATCGGGATTCCTCCGACGAAGACGATCAGCAGGTACGGGATGAGGAAGACGCCTGCAGGAGAGACAGACACTGTGAACACGGAGAGCGGCAGTAGACCAGCAGTAGGGGGCGCCACTGTACGACGTGTAGCACTAAAAAAGAGTCTGCAGAGGGAGGGACGTGTCCTGGACACTGATTGGTGTTTACAGCAGCCAATAGCAAGTGTGTGTTACACCCCCATATGAGCTAGCATCAGCGTCTACCTTCAGCATGAACACGGCCGTGAACAAGCGTTTGATTGGATGTAAAATTAGCACACGCCCCCGAGTGCAGGATGACATCATCAACAACTTTTTATGGTTCATCAGGAAGTAACAAAAGAAAACACTGAAAACTTCTTCATGCATATTAATGAGACAACTGTTTAATTAATTAATGATATGTCGTGTAATATAACGAGCTTGTCATACAAACGTTCATTTAACGTCATACAACGTTTCCTGTGTGATAAATGGCGGTCTGCTCCTTTAACCCCGCCTCCCTCTCTCTCACTGGTCAGACTCATTTCTTATGTAACGTGAAGGTGAACGTTCGTCTCTTTATTCATATTTAATGTTTGTCTGAACGAGCGACGACGTGAAGGAGTGAAGACAGAGGAGAGACGTTATCTGATTCGTTAACTACAGACAGATTGATATTTTATGATAATTTGACTGCAGAATGAAGCAAATTAAAACATGTAATTAAAGCATTAAAATGATGACATCATAGATTTATCCGTGTCAGTCAAACTTCTGATGTGTTTCATGTTTGAAGTGAAATCTGAATAATGTTTGAACACTGAGTCTGGATGAATGATGAATCCTCTCTTCACTCGGGCTGAGAGACATGAATGAACAATTAGTGATGCTCTCTCTCTTTTCTGTTGTTGGTATTTTAATTGGTGTGATGGTCACACACACACACACACACACACACACACACACACACACACACACACACACACACTCTCTCTCTCCAGGGGGTAACTGGGTCACAGTCAAACTGGTATGAATGGAATCAAACTGGAGGAGGGCCATCAAACAGACAGTCACCATGACGACACACGACAAACGTTCATTAAACGTTCAGTCCTGCTGATGCTACACTGACATTTATTCGACCACCTCGCAACGCCAACAGACAACTTCCAGCGACGACAGCTAGAGTCTGGATGTTTCCCCCCAAGAGTTTGTTACGTTAGCTTTATTGGACGAATAGCTTGCAAGCTGATGAATCCAAATATGACAAAATGTCTGACATGTTAGCAGTAACGTTAGCTTTGACTCCATTTCTGAGCTAACGTTAGCTTGTGTTGCCCCGTGTCGTGCCAGAACAGGAGCAGGGCGGGCTCAGCAGCTTCTATAGACAAAATGGCAGAGGAGAAGAGAGCGAAGAGGACGATGATGTTAGGAAGTAATGTTAGCTGCATGTGGTACTACACAAAGTACACAGAGTACTAACAGAAGGACACTGACGAGGTACGACAGAAACACACAAACTGCATGTACACACACACACATACAGTGTGTAGCTTTCATTAAACTGGTGTAACCATAGCAACAGAGCTGATGCTTCAGGCTTCATTAACAGGTGACTCAAATGAAGCTGAATGAACTGATCGAGCCAATCACTGATCAGGAGGATCATTTCAAATAATACCCAGCCAATCAGAATCCAGCATTCTCTCTCTCTCTCTCTCTCTCTCTCTCTCTCTCTCTCACACACACACACACACTCACACATACACACACACACACACACACACACACACACACATACACCTCTGTGGGCTGAATGACGGCATTGTCACTGATGACGCAACCTCGAGTAAAGCTACGCAGGTTAGCGTTAGCCTGCTGCTGCTCTGTCACACACACACACACAGTGCTGTGGTGTTAGCCTAGCGTAGCCTAGCATTAAAACACACAAGCTGCTGGTGAGTCACGACTGCAGAGAGAGAGAAAGAGAGACGGGGGGGGGCCATGTTGGCAGCTCGGTAACAATCCCCTTCACACACACACACACACGCACACACACACACACACACACACACACACACACACACACACACACACGCACACACACACACACACACACACACACACACACACACACACACGCACGCACACACTGAAACAGACACACACGCTCAGAGCTAAGTGGTGTAATGCTGTTAGCTCGTCAGTAACTCAGTGTTGATGAGATTACAGAGTACTATGGCCACACGCACGCACACACACACACACACACACACACTGAAGCGTCATCCTCCGTCAGTTCATCTCTCTAAAGTCTCTGACTGACGTTCAGACGAGGCGTTCAGGGTCTGAGATGTGAATGAGCTGCAGCAGTTCTTCGTGGACTTCAGGACAAGCCTGGTCCTGGTCCTGGATCTGCATCTAGTCTACAGACTGCTGTGCCTCAGACTACAGCGACTCGGCCCGGCCTGGTTCAAGTCCAGCACAGTATGAAGGTGGACCGCTGCCCCAAACTGCTCCCAGAGTGTCGCTCCACCATCTCTGCACCTGAGTCGTCATATTTCAGGTCTAAACGTGGAAAACTCCATCAAGGATTGATAAAGTAAATCTCCCCATGTGGGTGAAGGTTGTTTGGACAGTAAATGTCTGCAGATTATAATGCTATTTAAACTTCCAGTCCAGCAGACATGAGGTCTGTTAGCAGCAGCATGTGGAGGCTAACAGTCGAGGTTGGACTGTCCAGAGTCTCAGCACGTCCAGTACACAGTGTTTGTGGTCGTCATCAGAAGGACGACTGTGTCACAGAGAAACCATCAGACTGACGATGGTCTGAGGAAAAACCTCAAGATGAGCTGGAAAAGATATCAGGACGCTACTGATGACCCGCCTCGTATCACCCAGTGGGCAGATGGAGGTTGAGCCACACACTCTGTAACATCATCTGCTTCCTCCCAGCAAAACAGCAAAGACACAAACACACATTCTTGCACAACATGAGACGACATGAGACCACAGGATCTTTGGTTTGGTTCACTGCCTGGACTGCCCGTGGATGTCATATTTGGCAGCACGCTGTGGATCGAGGATGACTCATGTAAGCAGTACAAACAGCCCAGAGCAGACGACAGAGTGCCACAGATCATGATCATGTTCTGTTGGCCAACAGGAAACACACCGGAAAAGGTACAGGCTGAGTCCATGTGGTCGTATGGAAGGACCCAAAGATCCACCAAGAGGAGCAACCAGTCAGCTTCCAACCAGAGGAGGCTAGAGGAGGTCAGAGGAGGTCAGAGGAGGTGACAGCTGTGGATATTCTGGGAAGTGAACCTTTATTTGGCGCAGAGCTGAGGAACGCTCGTCTTAGTATGAAAGAGCACTGGTTCATACCGGCTGAACATCTTTGGATGAAGGTCTCATTGATGGGAAGTGAGTGATGCCTCTGGGAGTCTGAGGGTGACACCGAAGATGATATGAGCAAACAAGACACATCACAGGAGGCCCGCAGCAGTCAGGAATCAGCAGTGCGACTGGTTTGGTTGGTAGTCTGCCAACAGAGGACTTGAACCATGAAGCTCAGAGACCATCAGACTGTCTTCAGTTCCCAGTGAAGGTTCTCCTCATGGTGCACGATGCATGAACCATGTGACCTCAACTGACTATCACTGTCACATTTTAGCTCGTAGCTAACCATGGATGTACGCGTGCTACATGCTACCTGCATGAAAGTGACGTGACATTGAAACATCCTCGGCGTGCCACCAGTGGTACTCGCACCACAGCTTGAGTACCAGTGTTATCACCTTTCAAATGTGTAAAGTCACTGTGCTGACTCTTTATTTTGTATGTCTTTGACATTGTTTTCTTATTTTTGGTGATTTCGTGTTGATTTCGTGGCGTCCTGATCTTTTGTAAAATCAGCTGACACGGGTCGAACTTCATCCTCTGCTGAGTGGCGTCACCCAACATGGCCGACACGTGGTTTGTCTGTTCAGAGACAGAAATAGAGGTGCTGCTGCAGTTAGCACGCTAAGCTGCAGCAGCACAGTCAGTTAGCTAAGCTGGCTAATCCGGGGTTAAATCACTGACAGGCTGACAGAGCACGAGCTTCATCACCATCAATCCTGATAACTTCAATGATCCTCTGATTTTCATGCAGCGCCATCATCAGGTCAACATGTGTTTTTTACTAATTAGCTAATGTTAGCATGCTAACATGCTAATAGAAAGATGGTGAACACACCTGCTAAACATCAGGATGTGAACATTACCATGTTAGCATTGTCACTGTGGGTGTGCTACAATTAGCATTTAGCTCAAAGAACCACCATGCTAACGCTGCAGGAGAAACATGCGTTAATCACATGCTGGTTAGCATTAGCTAAAGTTAACTTCAGCTGTGCTACGATGAAGACAGACAGTGAGGAGCTGATTTTGTCGTGTTAGTGTTCATATTTATGCTGTTAGCACTGACGCTAACCAGCTTTGAATAATGCGTGAACACTCAGCGTTCAGCACGGCGCTGCTTTGAGCTAACAGTTTATAGTGTTGACATGACGTTAACTCGTTAGTTTAGCTGCTTGTAATCACGGTTTGAAACGACGTGACGAGTGAAGCTTCACGGAGCCGTTAGCTCGACTGTAAACTTCTTCACTAAAAACACAAAGCTCTGATTGGTGGACTGATGCTCAGGTGACCAAATAAAGAGCTCGTTAAAGGACTTTAATTAAAGGTTTCAGACTAAAAGAGGAAACTGATGAGATTAAATCTGCAGAGTTTGTTTGTGTCCTGAAGGATCTGATCTGCTGCCAGCTGACCCGGATCAGCAGTACATCATCCATCACTGATGAACGAGCTTTAATTAAGATTCACCTGGAGCGCTCGTTATGATGCATGAAACGTCTTTAATTGATCTCTAAACATTCAGAAAAACTGAGCTGCAAACCTCCGTCTAACAAACTATCAATCATTGAACACTGTGTGTGTTGGAATTTCCGACAAACGGGAGACACTGAACGCCTCTGCCAAGCGCTAACTTAGCCTAGCTTAGTTGAGTTTAGCCCCGTGCGGCTAGCCTGGCCCACATACCTGAATAGAACCAATGATTAGCTCACCTGTGCTAAACATGACGCGGCACCTGAGCGAGAGCCGAGGTCAACGAACTCCAGCTCAACGCTTCAACAACCCTGAGACAACGTTTACCGCGAGACGTTCAAGGATCCAAATACAAAAGTTTATTTATTTCCTCCTCTGTGTGTGTGTGTGTGTGTGTGTGTGTGTGTGTGTGTGTGCGTGTGTCAGGACGACCTGAGTGACCCGGGTCAGCACAGACCGGGTCAGCACCATGATGTAACTGTTTCACTGAGCTGTGTCAGTGTTTAGATCACCTGGAACATCCTCCAGGACCTCTTCAAGGTATCCTGGAACCTCCTCAGGGAACTCTAGAACATTCTCAAGGACCTCTTCAGGCAGAACATCAAAGACTTCAAGCTCATTGAACCACAACAACAGAAAGAAAGAGCAGAGAGGGCGTCCACAAACTTTTGGCCAGATAGAGTGTAACAGAGCAAGCAGGAGAGGAAGCGAGGAAAGGAGGAGAGGAAAGGAGGAGCAGTGAGGTCTGCCAACAGGATTAAAAGATTACAGGCCACTCTCGTTAATCTCTCGTCCACGTGGCGAGGGATGATGATGTCACACTTGGCAGCCAGTCATCACACACACACACACACACACACACACACACACACACACACACACACACACACACAGTAACTGTATCTGTCCGCTGACCTTTGACCCTGACCCTAAGAATAGCTCTGAGCACCATAGACTCTAACACCGGCCGTGACCTTTGACCTGAGCAGGGATGGTCATCACCGTGGAGACGAGCATGAACACCTGAAACTCTTCAAGGAGCCTGAAATTTTTTCAATGACCTTCTGAACCTCCTCAAGGACCACTGTAACATATCCATGAACCCTGGAACCCCTCCAGGACCCCTGGAAACTGCTCTCAAGGATCCCTGGATCATTTTCAAGGACCCCTATAAACCACCCAGCAACCGTGATGAACCGTGCAAGGATTTCCAGGACCACCGTACCTTTTTGGACCCTCCCGCTGAGACCTGGTGACCCGGGAAGCTAGCTGCTGTTTCTGACTGTCTGGACGACATTGAATGTTGGATGGCTCAAAACTTTCTATAACTCAGGCAGTACGTTTACATGACAGTTGAAAAAAATGAATTATTGCCTTAATCCGACTGTAACTGGACAACTGAAGTGCATGTAAACGTGTTAGTCCGACTAATATCGGAGTTCTCCGGTTAAGACACCCAGATAATGCGATGGGAATTGGATTTTCTCCGGCACGTATACGCCTTAATCGGAGTTAAACTAGACCAGACTAGACTAGGTTTTACTGTTCTCACCACATTCCTCACTCCCTGTAAACACCCTTGGTCTACTTTACACCAATATGAAGTCATCTGCCAGAAACCCAGGCATTCTGTTTGACTCTCACCTCACCTTTCAACCTCATGTTAATAAACTTGTCCAGGCCTGCTTTTTTTTATTACGAACCATATCCAGAGTCAAACCCATGCTCCCAAAATCCGACCTAGAAAAAAATAATCCATAACTTTATTTTCTCAAAACTAGACTACTGTAATTCACTCCTTTCCAGTATCAATACAAAATCTGTCTCACGCCTCAACTTGTCTGGAATGCAGCAGCTCGGCTTCTAACCGGTTTTAACAGACATCACATCTCATCAATCTTAGCTTCCCTCTGTTGGCTTCCTGTGCGTTTTAGGATTGATCTTACGATTTTACTGATCACTTTTAAAGCCAGTAATGGTCTGGCTCCTAAATATATTGCAGACATGTTAACGCCTTATGAGCCCACTCGCAGCCTTACATCCTTCTGCCCGAGAAGACGAGGCTCGCTGAATCAGTGAATTCTTTTAAATCACTTCATAAAACTCATTTTTACAGACTGGCCTTTTTGTGATGTCATCTATTTTTATTTATTTTATTTTTATTTATTGTATTTTTATTTTTTTTTTATCTATTTACTCTATTTTTATGTTTATTAATTGTCCTTTTATCATTTATTTTATTTTCTTGTTGGGTCTACTGCTCTGTAAAGCACTTTGTAAAACTCTGTCTTTTAAAGGTGCTATATAAATAAACTTATTATTATTATTTCCAATGATCTCTGGAACCCCTGGAAATATTTTCAAGGTCCTTTCCAACCATCTTAAGAACCGCTGCAACATTCTCAATGATCCCAGGAACTCCAGGGACACCTGGAGAATCTTCCAGGATTTGTGGAACAATCTGAAGGACTTTGTAACCTCGCAACCTTCAAGGATATACTGAGCTTCTCCAGGGATACCTGGAACCTCCTCAAGGTTCCTTGATATCTACGGAGACTACGTCCAGGTCTTAGACAGTCTGCGTGGATGTCTGTTGTTGAAGTACTGACATGTGACGTGTTGTTCTGTGATGTGATTGGCTGTCTCACTTTGTCTTAAACTGTGGAGGACAAAATGTTCTCAGTAAAACTGACGCCGGTCCTCACAAAGACAGAAGAATCACAGCGCGGCTGCCCGAGGACAAATGACTGATCTTTGAAAGACGAACGCTGAACGCTGCAGGTCATTTTATAATCAGTGGAGCAGAGAGTGTGTGTGTGTGTGTTACTAATGCAGTCACCCTACCAAGGACACACACACACACACACACACACACACACACACACACACACTGCAGGATAATAAATCTGAGTGACTGTGTGGAGGAAGAGGACGAGGAAGGACAAAAAGAGGAGGACATGATGGAGAGAAGTGGAGGAAGTACACAGTTTGAGTTTAACACAAAAAAAAAAACAGTCAGACGACTAATTTAGTTTTTTTTGTTTTACTGTCATTTGACCGTTTTTATGATTTTTACAATATTTAATTGTTTTAAATTAAAATATCTGAATAAAAATCAAAAACTGCGTTTCTGTTATTTTACAGATTTTATCTGAATTATTACGATCAAACACCGTAAATAATGTGATGAAGAATGAAGAGTGAAGCGTCAGAGGATGAAACGTGTGAGCCAATCACCTTTCAGTCTGACTGAAGTGTTGGAGCGTCTGGACCAATCACCATAGAGCTGCTAACAAACAGTTGGTGATAGATGGACGGAGGCGACCTTTACGGACAGGCGGACAGAGTCAGTTACCAGGACGTCCGTCTGTGTCTGTAACGTGAGAACTGAACCTTTCCTCCTGATTCTCTGTGATTTAACACGAGCCTGACCTTCTCTCCTGCTGCTCCTCCTCCTCCTCCTCCTCCTCCTCCTCCTCCTCCTCTCTGTGTGAACATTCAGACCTTTCTGGTCTCGTCCCTCCGTCCAGCTCAAACCGGCCGGCTGTGTGAACGAGACCTTTTCAGGTGAAGAATCGTCTCCTCTTTTTCTTCTCCTCAGCAGTTTGTCTCTGCTCGTAGAGACGTCACCTTTGGTTGTCATGGTAACCGTGTGACCGCCTGACAGACACATCATCTATCAGACACACTGTACTCACTGTGTGGTGCGTTCAAGTGCTGATGTGAAGCTCACTGTCAGGAAGCCCTGAACTGAAACTGGGTGTTCCAGAGGAACATGAATGCATCACGG
>CP136883.1:515000-537500 GCA_033000465.1 Sciaenops ocellatus | reverse complement strand
CCAGTCAGTAATCAGTCAGCTAGCGGTCAGCAAGCAGTCAGCAAGCAGTCAGGAATTAGTTTGAAACCAGTCAGCAAGCAGTCAGCAAGCAGTCAGCAAGCAGTCAGGAATTAGTTTGAAACCAGTCAGCAAGCAGTCAGCAAGCAGTCAGCAAGCAGTCAGGAATTAGTTTGAAACCAGTCAGCAAGCAGTCAGCAAGCAGTCAGGAATTAATTTGAAACCAGTCAGCAAGCAGTCAGCAAGCAGTCAGGAATTAATTTGAAACCAGTCAGCAAGCAGTCAGCAAGCAGTCAGGAATTAATTTGAAACCAGTCAGCAAGCAGTCAGCAAGCAGTCAGGAATTAATTTGAAACCAGTCAGCAAGCAGTCAGCAAGCAGTCAGGAATTAGTTTGAAACCAGTCAGTAATCAGTCAGCAAGTGGTCAACAACCAGTCAGGAACCAGTCTGCAACTAGTCAGCAACCAGTCAGCAAGTGGTCAGTACAGAGTCCTTTAAGTCTTTTAAGTTTCTGTCACAAGAACCAATCAGAAACCAAAAACAAACCCAGAACAAACCTTTGAGGTTCCCTCCAGTGAACGTGTTAGTGTTTGACTTCTTCTTCAGTTCAGGGTCACACCACAGAATAAGAAGTCAGTCTGAGTCTTTAAGTGTGTCTCACCTCTCAGAGTCCAAACAGTCAGGTACCAGTCCAGAACCAGTCAGAAACAGATGAGTCAGCAGGCAGCAGGTCCCGCTCAGTCCCGCACAGTCCGCGCTCACCTTCCTTCTTCTTCTCTGGTTTTGATTTGTAATATTTGGGATGAGCGGGGCGGATCAGCTGATCCTGGATCTGATCCGGACGGATTAATGAACGAGTTCAGTTGAAATGTCTAATAATAATCTGGAGACATTTCTCCACAAAAACAAGAGAAAAGATTGAAAGTTTCAAAAAGTGGAAATGAAAAATAACGGAGAGACACCGAGCTCCGGACACGACCTTCAAAAACAATCCACGAAACACTTGAATGTGAGTCTGAAGAATCGCATGGGAACTGAGAGTCACGGAGGAGACGGCGGCCTGCTGGAAGACGGAGAGGACGGAGAGGACGACACGATCAGAACCGGGATCCTGCGCACGGCTTCAGTCCCGGCGGCGGGCGGCGGGCGGGCGGTGCAGTCTGTGGAGGGATTGTTGCACCTCCATCAAAGAAAAAAATCAAACACACACCGAGAGAGAGCCGAGCACCGACAAATGTCCCGTTAGAGACGCTGCGAGGTATTTAAAGTCCTCCTGCTGTCTGTCGGTCTGTCGGTCCGACCGGCGGCTTTAAAAGGAGAAGCGGCTGCTGATGGGTGACGTCACGCACACGCCCCGCCTCCCCTGGTGTCTCTTGGACGTCATCACACGATCACGCCTCCTTCTCTCTACCTTCACGACCCCTCCGTATCTCTGACATCACAGGGGTCCCCCTCCATCCTCACGCACACACACACACACACACACACACACACACACACACACGTTGACTTAAGTCACTTTGGGGGACTCACGGTCTTCCACAGACCTCGTAAATCAGACGGTCCCTCTATTACATCATGTGTTCCCTGAAGGTATCCTAAACCAGAACACACACACACCTAACTGAGCTCACTTTTGGGGACTTTGGTTCATTTCCTAAAGACAGACACACAAACAAACAATTAACTGATCTTTAGTCTGAACTGTGTCACACTCAAGTCCATCCAGCCTATGAGTGGTTTGAATCTGCCGTTAGCAGGCAACAGAACCGGGCTCAGAAGCCGGACCAGACCGTGTTCGAGCACAGCACAATAACGTTACACTACCGAGGTGATTTACAGACTTTATGATGGAAAGATCGATAAGTAGCTGTAGAGGTGAAGCTAATATAATAAAGCTAATACAGCTAACACTGAGGATCCAGTTGGTTTGGAGCTAGTGCTAATGTAGCTAACTGCTAACATAAGTTAATGTTATAGACCTCGCTAGTTTTGGGAAAAGGCTAACATAGCTAACTGATAATATAAGATAATGTTGTAGATTTCACTAGTTTTGAGATAGAGCTAATGTAGCTAACTGCTAATATTAGCTGATTTAGTTAGCTTGGGTGTAAAGCTAACATTAGCTAATGTTATGAACTTAATTACATTAGCTTTTTCCTCCATGTTAGCTCACTGCTAACATTAGCTACTATTACTTGATGTAAACATTGATAAGCAGTGAAGCTAACTGTGGTTAGCTCGGTCAGCCGTGTAGCTAACTGAACTGACTCAGCCCGGGATGCCAGGAGCCAAACCCGGCAAGAAAACCACCTCGGTAGGCTGCTGTATTCACTGTTAGACTGGACACTGTTGGTTCAGAGGTTCTGTTGCTGTATTCACTGTTAGACTGGACACTGCTGGTTCAGAGGTTCTGTTACTGTATTCACTGTTAGACTGGACACTGCTGGTTCAGAGGTTCTGTTGCTGTATTCACTGTTAGACTGGACACTGCTGGTTCAGAGGTTCTGTTGCTGTATTCACTGTTAGACTGGACACTGCTGGTTCAGAGGTTCTGTTACTGTATTCACTGTTAGACTGGACACTGCTGGTTCAGAGGTTCTGTTGCTGTATTCACTGTTAGACTGGACACTGCTGGTTCAGAGGTTCTGTTACTGTATTCACTGTTAGACTGGACACTGCTAGTTCAGAGGTTCTGTTACTGTATTCACTGTTAGACTGGACACTGCTGGTTCAGAGGTTCTGTTACTGTATTCACTGTTAGACTGGACACTGCTGGTTCAGAGGTTCTGTTGCTGTATTCACTGTTAGACTGGACACTGCTGGTTCAGAGGTTCTGTTGCTGTATTCACTGTTAGACTGGACACTGCTGGTTCAGAGGTTCTGTTACTGTATTCACTGTTAGACTGGACACTGCTAGTTCAGAGGTTCTGTTACTGTATTCCCTGTTAGACTGGACACTGCTGGTTCAGAGGTTCTGTTACTGTATTCACTGTTAGACTGGACACTGCTGGTTCAGAGGTTCTGTTACTGTATTCACTGTTAGACTGGACACTGCTGGTTCAGAGGTTCTGTTGCTGTATTCACTGTTAGACTGGACACTGCTGGTTCAGAGGTTCTATTCGGTCCGTGTAGACGCTGATGCTAGCTCATAGCGCGAGCTGCAATGCTAACACACACTTGCTATTGGCTGCTGTAAACACCAATCAACATCCACAACAAATCGCTCCCTATCTGAGTGTTTTTACAGGAAACACATAAAAATGAGGAAGTAAACAGAACTCTACTTCCTGTTTCATGGAGCTTTGGAGTGGAAATTTTAAAAAAACTCCAGTTAGTGTTGTTTGGATAACTAAATGAAACATGTGACTTAAAGGTCACTCATCACTTCCTGTGAAGGGTGGAACCATAACAACACAGATTAGTCATAATTTCTTCAATGGGTGTGTGGTTTTTCAAAAATAATGGTAATTTTTAAGAAACAAAAAAGATCCATGCACTCAAATACAAATCATGACACATAACAGCCATTAATAACAAGCTTACAAGAGAACATGACTATAACCAAATACAATTATAACACAAACAATTAATAATAATCACAATTAATAATATTTCAATGTTTTTTTTAAATACAGATGCCACACCACATTCACTGTCAGCTGTTTCCACCATACGAGTGTTGCTTATTGGCACAAACATTAAACAAAAGTCCTGAAGGTGCCTCAGCCACTTATGCTTTGTATTAATCAATATTTTTTAAATGAAACAAGATCAAATGAGAAGCTGCTTTTGCAAATGCTTTTCCAAAACAAAGTCATCAGCAGTGTCGGTCGACTATGTGGTCATTGTTAATTCCTCTGATCTGATTTTCTTTACATTTTCCAACACCTTTAATATTCATCAGTTTCCCAAACAAGAAAATATTAAAAAAATAAATAAAATACAGCTGAGTAGGCCGACCTTGTTCAGTTACTACAGAAGAGGATTAGGGCCACATGTGAAAAATGTATTTAAATAAATTCTCAAATAAATAAATGTTAATAAATGTTATGGTAACAATTTAATAAATGTTTCACATGTGGCTCTAATCCTCTTACATAAGTTACAGATAGTTCACACTGAAACTGAAACTTTATTTATTTATAAACCGGATTTTATACAAACATGCAGCCCAAGGTTTTTTTACAGAGCAAACAGCAATTAATAAAATTAATTCAATGAATAAATAAAATTCTAATGGTATCATAAATTAAAGCCAATACTTCAACTAGTTTTAAAATAAACACATGGGACAAAAAAAGTTTAAGAACCAGTGAATAAAAACCAAAGACTAATTTGAAAACAGTTAAAACTGCAACAATAAAATCAATAAAATGTTAAATAGAAGTCCTTAAAGTGAATAGATGAGACAGAAGTATTGAATTATAGAAGTAATCACTAACAGTGACAAAGATTGACATTTTAACATTTAAGCAATATTTCACACTGACAAAACATTTTAACTTTTAACACACATTCCTCCATATGAGCTCACTGTGACGTCATCAGTGACAACAAATTTACAATATATTGTATCTATAAAGATATAATATTAGTAAAATCTAATTCTTGGGTGTTTGGAATTAAAATTAATATGTTAAATGTTCTTACAGCTACATTCATTTCAGTATAAAATAAAGTGATGTCAGTATATTTATGGTAAACAATGCAGCTGGTGTCATGTTTATGCATTGCATATGCTATTATTTAGTTTTATTAATGTAAAAACATCACCTTAAATGAGTAAAGTGTATAATCCTCCTGACATGGAATAAACTCGGCATAAATAACAGACGTTACAACCAATGTCAGCGAGTCAGAAAACTTCATAATTAACGATCCATCATTTAACTAAAACTCCTGATTAGATTATTTATTGTTGAACATGAACTCATTTGGAGTAAAAGTGTTTCTCCTGATCTTCACTTCTCTTCTTAATATAATCATGAATGGATGTGTGCTGAATGCCACATGCATGAACCTGACTGTGTAGCGTGTTCATACATGTAGTGTGCAAAAAAAAAGTCCATGTAGCACATTACATGATCAGCGATATCATGCAAAATGTTGTTGATTCTTTCCTGTACCACTAAATGTTAAATGCCAGTTGTATACTTATTATAGTTTCCATATATTAGAGACACAACACATATAAAACACAGCAGCTCAGTGTGTGATCATATCTGATCATCAGGAAATATAAATGAACATAAACATTCATAAATTAAATTTTATCACAGTTCATGTCTATCGAGTACCTTCATCTTTATTACAATATAATCAGGACCTTTAGATTCTGACCACTTTATCATCACGTTCCACGTGTCATTATTGTCCACCTATAAATTTAAAGTCCATGTTCTTATTGCTGGTAATAATTATACAATAATACTGTAATAACTTCTAATTGGGTTCATTAGTTCTTTTCCATTTTCGAATAATTAAACTCATCTTCTCTTCACTGATTTCCAGGATCCTGGAAATCAGTGAAGAGAAGATGTTTCATTAATAATCTGGTCTTACTGTGTCTGCTGATTCAAATGAAATTTCACCTCATTAAGTGACATCTAGAGGTGTAGTTGCTGATTGCATCACCCTCCTTTTCCAAGCATGAAGTAGAAACTACAGTGAAAGTCTGTGTTTAGATCCAGAGTTTAGTTTGTCCCTTCAGGGGTCCTGTAGAAACATGACAGTTCAACATGGTGGATGTGTAGCGTTTGTAGATATAAAGTCTCATTCTGAGGTAACATGAACATAACAAGTCTGATGTTCAGCTGATTAATCTCTAATGAAAACAGAGCTGTGAAGATTATCAATCTGACCTTAATCTTCAAATTTTCAAAATTATCTTAAATTAATGTAGAATTCTCACTGAATATAAAAAACAAAGTGATACATCACAGAAATATTATTATGACTTCATTCAGTTCAAAAGCAGAAAAATCTGTTAGTGATGTTTTCACATGTTGATATAAAAACACGTTAAATGGAAAAGTTGTGACTGTAAAAACACTTTCCTGTTGTTGAAGTGAAACTCATTTTAAACTGTCAGACTGAAACTTAATGATTCTTTAAATATTCATATTGTTTACATTTTTTAAATACTTTTTTCACTGAGGGCCAGATACAGAAAAATATATGAAGGGCATACTCACTAACATATTGCCCCACCTGGTGGCTTTCCTTTCCTCTGGTCACCTAAGGAGATAACATATCTAGGAATTAAAATTGGCCCTTCCCTTAGAAAATTGATCAAGCTTAATCTTAGCCCAATTACACAGCGTATCAGGGAAGACCTGCACAGATGGGGAACTTTACCTGTGTCTTGGTTGGGTAGGATAAACGTGCTTAAAATGAATATTTTGCCTATGTTGTTGTACCCACTACAAATGCTGCCAAACTCAATTCCTAATAACTTCTTTAGCAATTTGAATTTATTTACACAGTTCATATGGCAGGGTAAAAGGGTTAGGATGAAAATAGGCAGGCTGCAGAGACATAAAGATAATGGTGGACTAGGGGCCCCAAACATACGCTTTTATTATTGGGCAGCTCAAATGAGGTATATATATGAATGGGTAAACCCGGACGTAACTAATACATGGATTGATATTGAATCCAGAAACTGTGGTATGCTGATGTTGAAGGTTTGCCCCTTTGTGAGTCATAAAAAAGCAAAACAGGAGGTTCAAAATAATTTCATTGTTTTGAATACATTGAATACATGGAACAAAATCAAGGTTCATTTCAAACTTAAAAAACACTTTTCACTTCTGGCTCCTATATGGAGAAATCCAGATTTTTTACCATCATGTCAGGATGCAGCATTCAAGGAATGGCAGGAAAAAGGCTAGACCAGCTTGCCAAATTATTTACAGGAGGAATAATGGAGCCATTTGAATGTTTGAAGAGTAAATATTCTTTGCAGCAATCCCATTTCTGGGATGGGGATCTCTCTTCATAGCCCTGTATAAGAGGAGACGGGGATGGGCACATTTCAAGTTTGTTATGCAGTTAAGTTACATCAGGTAATGTTTGTTAGAAAATGTTATCAACTTAAATTGACTGAAGTTATGAAGTAATTGGGCTCATTAACACGTGAATACTGTAATATATTTTTAACTCACTTTAATGGAAACAGCATTGCACTCAGTGGGAACAGGTCAGGTGGAAGTTTGGTGGTTGAGATGTGAAGGATATCGTAGAGATGGCTGTCGGTCATTTCGGTTCAGAGTCAACAGAGAAAATGTTTGCTCACATAATGTACGCTGAGCCGAACACACTCATTCTTTTTGTGTGGCATCTCATCAGAGGAAACTTTTCCAAAGCACCGGTAGAAGTCGAGTAGAAGTTGGGAAGAAGTCAGGTTGAAGTTGGATAGAAGTCCGGTAGAAGTCGGGTAGAAGTTTGGTAGAGGTTTGGTAGAAGTTTGGTAGAGGAAGAAGCTGATGTTGATTCTTCAGAAGCTGCCTTGTTCAAGACAGTACCTCCATCTAGTGTTAAAATTAAGAACTGCACCACAGTCAAGCACAAGTTTCATGTGTGGGACATGTTCAATTATATTTTTAGAATTTGCCGCCAATTAAAAATGGACCTCGGATCGCAGTTGGCCCGCGGGCCGTAGTTTGGACACCCCTGTTTTAATGTTTATGCTGCACCAAATACACCAAGTCAAATTCCTTGTAAGTGCAAACCTAAACCTGATTCTGATTCTGGATTCATCTGCTGATTATTTGATTTATTGATTGTTTGTTTTGTAAAAACTCTACTACCCAGAATTCAAAGTGACACCTTCATAATGTTTTGTCCAATCAACAGTCCAAACTTTGACATTATTACAAAAACATTCAAATGATTCAAAGAAAAAGCAGTACAGAAAAATCACTGACATCCTGAAGGGATCAGACTAATACCTGGAAAATAAGAACCCAGACTTCAGACCAGTGTGCTTTCAGTGATGTTTTGGTCCTGACTAATACCTGGAGATTAACATGAGGCCTTGTCTTTGTGGAAAATGTCTGATGGGCTGCACTTAATATGTGAAAGTAAGCGGACATGTAGACATGTGTGGAGTTTGAAGGTGAAACTAAATGTTGGTGGATGACCAACAAGACTAGTTTAATACCTGACATTGTGTGGCAGGTCCTAACACCTGGCAGGTATCTCTGTTGTGTCTCTTCTTCAGCTGTTTTCTGTCAGTTTCATTCATTCATGTCTTAAAATGATCCACAAACTTACCTGGAATGTTTCTCTGAAGAACTTTTTCCTTCTTTAATCTGTCTCCTTCTTAATCTGACCTGTGATCAGATATTTGATGGGAATGTTTCAGGTTCTCCTGCAGGCTGCTTCTCTTCTTTGAGCTCTGCAGGATTTAAACCAGTGAAACAGTAACTGTCTCCCCCTGGAGGCTCCAGCAGCAAACTACAACCAACATTTATGTCTTTATTTTATTCACTGACTATAGGATACAACATGTATGACACACACATGACCATGACGTCATCAGACAGGTTGACCATATTTATTATTTATTTATATAGACACACGTTATATAAATGTTGTGTTACTTTATGAACAAAAGAATAATTGTATTAATTATCTGAGGACTCCAACGTGATATTCATAAATACAAAATAAATGTTGAGCAGATTAACCAGTCCTCTTCCTCATCAGAGACTCGATATAACAATGATTGTTCAATATTAAATGTGTTAAGCTGTTTTTAGTAGCAGTGATTCACTTTATATAACCAACGTTTACGTCTTTATGTTTTTATTTCACCCCAAAATTTATCAGAGCTGCTGAGAAATCAACATGAATTTAAATCAAAAGCTTAACAAATGAAAATATCCTAAATCTGAACTTTGAACTTTGAACTCAACATTTATTAAAACAACTTGAACATCAGAGCTTTGAATCTGTATGCGGCTGATTTTCTCCTCATTTAAATCATCCAGCCATTTTCAGAAGCATCTTCTCCTCATCTGGGTCGTTGGAGGCTGGAGCTGATCCCATTGGGTATCAGAGAGAACCAGAGAACATCAGAGAGAACCAGAGAACGTCGGAGAGAACCAGAGAACGTCGGAGAGAACCAGAGAACGTCGGAGAGAACCAGAGAACGTCGGAGAGAACCAGAGAACCAGAGAACATCAGAGAGAACCAGAGAACATCGGAGAGAACCAGAGAACGTCAGAGAGAACCAGAGAACATCGGAGAGAACCAGAGAACATCAGAGAGAACCAGAGAACATCGGAGAACATCAGAGAACCAGAGAACATCAGAGAGAACTGGAGAACATCAGAGAGAACCAGAGAACGTCGGAGAGAACCAGAGAACATCGGAGAACATCAGAGAACCAGAGAACATCAGAGAGAACCAGAGAACATCGGAGAGAACCAGAGAACGTCGGAGAGAACCAGAGAACATCGGAGAGAACCAGAGAACATCAGAGAGAACCAGAGAACATCGGAGAACATCAGAGAACCAGAGAACATCAGAGAGAACCGGAGAACATCAGAGAGAACCAGAGAATATCGGAGAGAACCAGAGAACATCAGAGAGAACCCACACAGGGACAAGACTGTTTGAACCAAGAGCCTTCATGTGAGAGAAAAGTTACACGATGTTGATCTGAGAAGAAGAAACTTCGAGCAGAACCTGGATCACTGTGAGGGAGCATCAAAGATCATAAGTGTTGAGTTATGTTGTTGTGAACATCTGCAAAGATCTGCAACAGTCTGTTTGGGTTCAGAATATCTGAATGAATAAAACTAAAGACAAGGTTCCAGGTCCAGGTCCAGGTCCAGGTCCATGTCTAGGTCCAGGTGGAGGTGGCTTTCATCCCTCACACTCTCATAGAGACCACTTCCACCTGATGAGAGAAGCAGACAGACAACAGAAGTCATGAATCAGTGTTTACAGAGACTCCCTTCATCAGCTGTCAGTCAGTGATGCAGCACATCCAGTATAAAGACCAGCAGGGACTTCAGTCCTGCTCAGCTCTCATGTTAACATGTTGTTAACATGTTGTCAACGTGTTGTTAACGTGTTGGAGCGAAGCTCACAGAGAGCATCAAGTCTGTTGACTCTGCAGATTTCAGTCTGACAGTCCCTGAATGCATCATTACTGCAGAAACAGCTCATTTACAGCTGTTAAGGTTCAAAGCATGAACTTCATCTACTTTTGAAATATGACCTGACAAATCTGTAAATATTAAAAACATGTGGACCAAACTAAAGACACACGGACAGATATATATATGATGTTAAAGGTTCTACATGTTCATACAAAGACTGAAGCTGCGGTTACTGGACTTCAGCAGAGGTTCTGCTCTGTACAAAGACCACATGGTCACTAAATGTAATGATGGTTCTTTGCAGGCTTCAGTCAGACTGATCTGAGAGCTGTGACAAAGATGAACTGATCAGTTCTTTAGTGTTGAAATGAGAGAACAAACACTTTGAGATCAGATCTGATGAATGAGGACCACTGTCTCTGTACATCTTGTAATGCTGTCAGCTGTAATCAGCTTTATTTCCTGTAGACATGAACACAACAACATCAACCAAAAACACATGATCACAACGAGCTTCTGGCTCATCTGATTGGCTGACTGTTCTCTCTCTCTCTGTCTTTCTGTCCAATCCTGAAGCCTGTCAGCGTTCTCCTCTCACAGCTTCACTGAGGAAAGCAGCCGCTGAGAAGGTCGGAGGTTTACAGGAAATACTGGATCTGTGCTTTGATACTAACTGTGTTTAGTACAATACTGCTGAGACCAACATGGACTGACTGCAACCCTCTACTGACCTCAGAGTCTGCAGACTGCAGTGTGGACTCTCCACAAGATCAGACAGCAGCTTCACTCCTGAATCCAGGATGTTGTAGCAGGTTGTTGTAGCTCAGGTCCAGCTCTGTCAGATGGGAGGGGTTGGACTTCAGAGCTGAGGCCAGAGAAGCACAGCTGATCTCTGACAAACTGCAGAGCTTCAATCTGAATAAAGAATAAATGAAGGAACTTTATGAACAGTTCAGTCAGTAGAAACATCACACAGCTTCATAAAAATATATTTGTTATTGTCTGATAGTTGAAATAGAGTTTATTCAATGATTTATTTTATTGTCATTTCTTTAAAAACATGATGTGAATATGATGAAAATCAAGTGTTGAAGAGGTTCACAGTGAATTATCCAGGGTAGATTTTTCTTGTTATATTCAGGTTTGAAATGTGCAGCTCAACATTGCTCTGCCACAGTCAGTGGACTAAACCACAGAAGAAGAAAATGGACTTTAGCATTCCGATACTCAGTGTGGATCAGTATAATATCAGCCTGATGTCTGCACTCAGCACAGTGACATGGACGTTCTCTTAATCTTAACCAGTAAACAGGTGCATGAATAATACACACTTCAGACATCTGCATTTAGAAATATGTTACATACACTGTGTGTGTGTGTGTGTGTGTGTGTGTGTGTGTGTGTGTGTGTGTGTGTTCCAGGTGTTTATACGTCTGTGGACAGATTTTGTCAACGTGACATGACAGTGCAGGATGGAGCCATGAAACGTCACAGGTGTGTAGTTCAGATCAGAATGAAGGCTGAGGTCCAAGATGGCTGTGGTCCGACCCACGAGTACTGATGTATCAGTGTAGTAAGTGAGTATTGAGTATTCATGGGTCAGGCTGTCATCCCGTCACATGATGGTCTCTAGTTTATATATAGATCTGTTTCACATGATAAATAAATATTGATTTAATGTTGCAGCACGTTGTTGGATAAATCCTACAGTTTCCTGACTCACACCAGTCCAGTTTGAGTACAGACTAAATTCAGAGTCAAACTGTTGAGACTGACAAACTTTGAAAAAGAGTTGTTGTGATTTGTGCTCAGACAAACCAAGAAAAAAAGTCAAATGAAGGAAATTTAAAGTCTGTTATGGACTTAAATTTGGTCGGTATACACAGAACAAAACACATGAACTGACCTCAGAGTCTCCAGTCTGCAGTTTGGACTCTCCAGTCCAGCAGACAGCTTCACTCCTGAATCCTGCAGGTAGTTCTGACTCAGGTCCAGCTCTGTCAGATGGGAGGGGTTGGACTTCAGAGCTGAGGCCACGACTTCACAGTGAGTCTCTGAGAGTCCACAGCCAGAAAGTCTGTGAATTCAGATAATATAACATTTAAAATATGATAAAATCTGTCAGTTATTATAAAAATGGACTCTCTGCATTTAGATCACTGAGCACATTAACATGAGCGGCTGTAGGTCGGGTGGTCAGCTGATTGTCTGAGCTGGTCAGTCATACATCAGAAGGTTTGTGGTTTGAAACCTGAGCTCCTCCTGTCCACATGTCAAAGTGTCCTTGAGCAACATGAACCCCAAATTTCTGCTTCAGACAAAAATGTCCAAATGACGGTGATGTAAACGTGTCACATTTTGATCCACAGGGTGCTGCATTTGTTTTTACATACATACATTATCTGTAACCACTTATCCTCACTAGAGTCACGGAGGGCTGGAGCCTTTCCCAGCTGACACTGGGCGAGAGGCGGGGTACACCCCGGACAAGTTGCCAGTTCATTGCAGGACAAACATCCATTCACGCTCACATTCACACCTACAGACAATTTAGAGTCATCAATTAACCTGTTGAGTGCATGTCTTTGGACTGTGGGAGGAAGCCGGAGTACCCAGAGAGAACCCACACAGACATGGGGAGAACATGCAAACTCTTTTGGCCTCTTTTTTTTTATTATTGTATAGAGACAGCTGAAGAGTGACAGGAATGTGGGGAGAGAGACGGGGAATGACATGTAGCAAAGGGCCACGGGTCGGATTCGAACCCAGGCCGCTACGGAGCCTTCATACATGGGGCGGACGCTCTACCAACTGAGCTAACCGCCGCCCCGAGAACACGCAAACTCCACACAGAAAGGCCCCAGCCGAGGTTTGAACCAGGAACCTTCTTGCTGTGAGGTGACAGTGCTAACCACTGCACCACTGTGCAGCTGCATTTGTTTTTGTTCAACTTTATTTTAACATGATGTTCAATGAACTGTAAAATGACTGTCGGTTGGAGCTCAGATGTATTTACCTCAGTCAGGTGCTTGTGTGCAGCTTTACATTGTTTTCTAATGTTCATCACATCTGGACTTACACAGCCTTTCTGCAGTTCTTCACAGCTGGAATCAGTCTCAGTCATCCCTGGTCTGATGTGTTGTACTTATTCAGGTCCAACTCATCCAGAACCTCCTCTGACATCTGCAGCATGTAGGCCAGAGCTGAGCAGTGGATCTCAGAGAGTCTCTTCTCTGATCTGTTCTCTGACTTCAGGAACTCTTGGATCTCCTGATGGACTGAGTGATCGTTCATCTCCATCAGACAGTGGAAGATGTTGATGCTTCTGTCAGGAGAGATATAATCACTGTCCATCTCCTTCAGGTTGTTGATGGCTTTCTGGATGATTTCTGGACTGTTGTCTGTCTGACCCAGCAGGCCTCCTAAGAGTCTCTGGTTGGACTCCAGAGAGAGGCCATGAAGGAAGCGAACAAACAGGTCCAGATGACCATTTTCACTTTGAAGGGATTTCTCCATGGCCTTCATCAGGAAGATATCCAGGGATGAATCAATGTATTTTTTCCTCACAAAGTCCTCCAGTACCTCTGTCTTCTTGTTGGTGTAACAGTGGAACAGAAACTCCTGAACGCTCAGATGACCAAAGCAGTAGACTGTTTTCTGGAAGATCACACTCTCTCTTTTGAAGATCTCTGTACAAACTCCTGAGTACACCGAGGCCTCTGTGACATCCAGACCACACTGCTCCAGGTCTTCTTGGTAGAACATGATGTTTCCTTTCTCCAGCTGTTCAAACGCCAGCCTCCCCAGCTTCAGAAGAACTTCCCTGTCAGCCTCTGTCAGCTCCTGTGGACTCGTCTCATGTCCTTCATCGTACTTCTTCTTCTTCCTCTTTGTCTGAACCAGCAGGAAGTGTGAGTACAGGTCAGTCAGGGTCTTGGGCAGCTCTCCTCTCTGGTCTGTGGTCAACATGTGGTCCAGAACTGTAGCAGTGATCCAGCAGAAGACTGGGATCAGACACATGATGTGGAGGCTCCTGGAGGTCTTGATGTGTGAGATGATTCTGCTGGACAGATCTTCATCACTGACTCTCCTCCTGAAGTACTCCTCCTTCTGAGCGTCAGTGAAGCCTCGTACTTCTGTTACCCTGTCAACACATGAAGGAGGGATCTGATTGGCTGCTGCAGGTCTGGAAGTTATCCAGATGAGAGCCGAGGGAAGCAGATTCCCCTTGATGAGGCTTGTCAACAGCACGCTGTGTGACATCAGACACGACCTCTTTGTTGTTGAAATCCAGTGAAAGTCTGCTTTCATCCAGGCCGTCAAAGATGAACAGAAGTTTACAGACAGCGAGCTTCTCTGCTGTGACCTTCTGTAATGTTGGATGGAAAACATGGAGCAGCGTGAGAAGACTGAACCGCTCATCTTTGATCAAGTTCAGCTCCATGAACGAGAGCAGAACCACCAGACTGACATCTTGGTTCTCCGAGCCCTCTGCCCAGTCCAGAGTGAACTTCAGCACTGAGAAGGTTTTTCCAACGCCAGCGACGCCGTTGGTCAGAGCGACTCTGATGTGTCTCTGTTGGTCAGGTAAGGCTTTAAAGATGTCGTGGCATTTGATCGGAGTGTCATGGAGGGTCTCCTTCTTCTTGGAAGCTGTCTCAAGCTGCCTCACCTCATGTTGGGTATTAACCTCTTCACTCTGTCCCTCTGTGATGTAGAGCTCAGTGTAGATCCTGTTGAGGAGGGTTCCACTTCCTGTTTCATCACTTCCTTCAGTCACACGTTCACATCTCGTCTTCAGACTGATCTTATGTTCATCTAAAACCTCCTGCAGACCACCACTCACTAAGAAAGAGAGAAAAGTTTGAGACAAAACAAAGAAAAAATGTCAATCAGCTGATTACCACAACGGTGGAACGAGCTCCTCACTGACGTCAGGACAGCAGAAACTCATCAACACATGTTCAGCCTGAAAACTCACAAACTAACTGTAGCACTTGAAGCCGTTCAGCTGATTTGATGAAGTTGATGTACCTGCATGGTTCTTCAGTCTTTGGTTGTTTCCACATGGTTGAATTCACTTATTGTGAGTCTCTAAATAAACGTAATGTGATGAAATGCAGCAGGTTACATGTTAAAGATGGACAGTCTTACTTTGTACAGTGCTGGTCTGACTGGCTGTCTGCAGTCCACGTCTTGTTCTGGATCTTTCTCCACACTGGGGACAGGAGGAGTCTCCTGATGAAGCTGACTGGTCCCAGTATGAGGTGATGCAGTGTCTGCAGAACCAGTGTCCACAGCTGGTAGAGACCGGATCCTTCAGGACGTCCTGACACCAAACACAGCAGGACGGCTGCTCCTCCACAGGAACATGACTCCTCTTCCTCTCTCTGTGAACACATTTCTTTATCACTCAAATGATTTGTTGACTGTTGGTGACAAATATGAAGATTTGGACGACACTGTCTGGAAGTTCAGATGTTCACAGAGAAGAGTAAAAGTGTCGTTACTTTTCTGTTTGAATTCAGCTTTCAGTCTGTGATGAAGATGATTTGATTTCAACTCTCCTGCTGTCATCAACATTCATTAACAGCTTTTCATGGTTCTCTTCATCCTCTGAGCATCATCAGTTTACAGTAAAGACTTTTAGACCGATGACTCTTCAAGGACGGACAGCTGGACACTGGAGACTCTGCTCTGCTCCTCCAAACTAACACTCATGTTCTGATCTGAAGTCTGTCTGAGAGCTCAAACAGGAAGTCACTGCCTGACTGCAGAGAATCAAGAAAAACGAAAAACAAGTTCAACAGTCACAAGCACACCTAGATCAGGTCGACGACAAAACAGTAAGCGCTGTGACTTTTGTCTCGCCATGCAGCGCTGCTTCTACGCCACCTGAGCATCCGATATGGCCCTCTGCAGCTTCTGTGGGTAACCATGGTAACCAGGTGAAGGAGGGGGTCACAAACACACACATACACACACACATACACACACACACCTACTTCGTTGAGACTTACCTTCACTCACCATGCCTCAGCCGTTTTCCTCTTTCAGCTCCGTCTGAACTCTGTCAGTTTCCTGTTCAGCCTGGATCACATGATCAGGGTGTGTGTGTGTGTGTGTGTGATCAGCTGTTTAACATGAAGTGTTTTCATGTTCATGTTGGTAAATGAAGTTTAGATGACTTCAATAAAGCAAAAATTAAAGTTGTTTAAACTAAATGAGTTGTTTACAGAGCAGCATCAGAGATGTCTGCAGAGGTCTTAAAGGTCCAGCCTGTAGGATGTAGTGACACCTAGTGGTGAAGCTGCAGATTACTTTTCCCACACCTCACCCTCTTCATTCCAAGCATGCAAGAAAAACTCTGGCTGGCAAATTCACATAAAAGCAAAAGTCCAAATCTAGATCAGAGTTTGGTTTGTCTGTTCTGGGCTCCTGTAGAAAAATGGCGGTTCAACATGGCGGACTCTGTGGAAGAGGACCTGCTGTCACTGTAGATACAGGGCTGGATCTGGGACCGGACCGGGTTGATGGGTTGTCTGGTGTCACGAGCCGTCCTATGAGCTTGTGGCTTCACTGCTGAGGTCTGAGAGGCTGAGGGGGAGACCATTAACAACATTTTAACATGGGGACTTATGGAGACTGACTCACTTCTGGAACCAGCCTCAAGTGGACGACAAGAGGAACTGCAGTTTTTGGGAACAAGTTGTTGAGAAGTGGATTTGTGTTCAGAGTGAAAAAAGAAAAGAAACTTTTTTATCATTAAATTCACTTTAATTTCACAGTTATTAGAAAAGATTTGATTAAAATGTGTTTCTATGCAGACGAGTCTCTAATGTGTCAAAATAAAACACTCAGCTTTATTTTAAAGCTTCAAGACTTTAAGGCATCGAGGTGAAAAGAAGAATACATGAACAACACGGAGCGCTTCGTATAATATAAAACTTAAAAACACATTTTCATATCAAAAAAGGAGGAAACGCTGTAAACTTTCACAATAAAAGCAATGGTCACTTTAGTGTTTCAGACTTTCACAGAAATATTTTGGTTCCTTTTCTGAACGTCACAGAAATAATAAATATGGCCTTTTATTTTGAAATGTCTGACATGTTAAAAAATAAATATGATCAAATAAATAAAGATAAAAATGAAATAAAAAAAATATTTTGAATGTCACTTGAGTTATGAAACAAGTTGTTTCAGTTTAAATTAAATCTCATCTGGATTTAAAATGAAATGTTCTGATAATTTTAAGAAATTAAGAAATGTGACATTTTATTCTGAAATTACAGACACTCACTTCCTTGACAAGTTTAAAAAAAGAATAATAAAAATACTAAAATAAGATTTTCAGTTTAATTTTAATTCCTTTAATACAGTGTCAGGATAATTCAAACCTCATTTTACTGAGAAAACTTTAGTTTAATTATCTTCAGATTTTCAATCATCTGACATGATTTTAAACTAAATGTATTATCTCAAAATAAAGAGAAATAACTGCCTTATTATCTCAGATTATCTTAATTAAACTGAGATAATGTCATTTTTATTTATTAACACTGAGATATCAGAATAAATATCTGAGTTAACACTGTTGATGTGTAAATGATCATGAAAGGCTGCTTAAAGTACCTCGAACACAGTATTACTCCTGTAAGTACCTTGATAATACTGCAGTATTACTCCTATAGGTACCCCGATAATACTGCAGTATTACTCCTGTAAGTACCCCGATAATACTGCAGTATTACTCCTGTAAGTACCTTGATAATACTGCAGTATTACTCCTATAGGTACCACGATAATACTGCAGTATTACTCCTGTAAGTACCTTGATAATACTGCAGTATTACTCCTGTAAGTACCTTGATAATACTGCAGTATTACTCCTATAGGTACCACGATAATACTGCAGTATTACTCCTGTAAGTACCTTGATAATACTGCAGTATTACTCCTATAGGTACCACGATAATACTGCAGTATTACTCCTGTAAGTACCCCGATAATACTGCAGTATTACTCCTGTAAGTACCACGGTAATACTGCAGTATTACTCCTGTAAGTACCACGGTAATACTGCAGTATTACTCCTGTAAGTACCACGATAATACTGCAGTATTACTCCTGTAAGTACCACGGTAATACTGCAGTATTACTCCTGTAAGTACCACGATAATACTGCAGTATTACTCCTGTAAGTACCACGATAATACTGCAGTATTACTCCTGTAAGTACCACGATAATACTGTAGTATTACTCCTGTAAGTACCACGATAATACTGCAGTATGAGGTCGGAGCTGCAGGAGGAGCCAGTTTGTCCAGACGTCCGTCAGTCCGTCAGTCAGGATCCTTTTTCTTTACCTGAACATCTGGAGGACAGAAAGAAGAGGAAGAAGAAGAAGAGGAGGAGGAGCTGATGTTAGACAGTCTGTCGACTCATCACAGAAATCTTCAGAAACATTTTACAGAAAACAAACATGAAAATTCAAAAACAGATTTGTGTTTCTAAAATAACTTCTTCTTCTTGACGTGAAAGCCAAACTGAAGCTGGAGTTTTGCTTCCACAGGATCACAGGGAATACAGATGTTTGTCCAGCTCATGAAGAGCTTTTGTGCCAGGTGACCGACAGAGAGCTGAAATGTGAATCCTTCCTATTTATTGATTACTTTAACTGTTTGTTTGTTTTAAGCCAACTGTAAATAAAGTTCTGTTCAAAAATCAAAAGCAAAAAGTGTGTGTGTGTGTGTGTGTGTGAAATATGTGTGAAGTGAGAAATGACTTCCAGTTGCATGATGGGAATTGTAGTGTTCTGTCACTGGTTCATCATGGTCATCTCACCTCCTTCACGGCGCAGAACCTCGGTCCGTTTCCCGCCTACACCAGAACAAACATTAAGACTATCTGACCGCCTGAGTTTAAGTTCTGTCATCAGGTACGACTTCTTCAGAACCGCCTCCAGAATCACTCATTTCCTGTCTTCCTACCAAGACACTAAAATCCTCGCTCCGACCTCTTCCTGTTTACTAACTGGTCACAACAAGGTCCAAGAACCGAGACCACGTCAGCCCGATTCTGGCTCCACGTCAACAATCCATCAATCTCACCTCCTCACAGAACCACCAGAACCCTCAGATCGGCCCACCGGGTCACGCTGGTTCTGTCCCGTTTATTATTTTTATTCACAGAATCAGTGAATTAAACATTCAACTAAAGTTTAACAAAGTTATCAGAAAACGCCTGTTACAACGTATACTGAACGTTCCATCAACGTTCAAGACATTTACAGCATCAGTCAAAAGTTTGGACACACCTCATTAAATATTTTTATTTTTTTTATTTTAACTTTTTTCTTTGTTTCAAACATCTGTTTTATTTCTATTATTATTTATTTAATTTAATTATTTATTTATTATTTATTTCAGAACTTTGAAAATTATGAAAATAAAAACACTGAAGGAGTCGAGTCCAAACTTTTATTATTATTATTATTATTATTATTATTATTATTATTATTGTTATTAATGAATCAAATCATGACTGAAACTCTTCTGACACCAACAATCATCTCCGACTTCATGAAACTGTTAAAAGTGTTTTAAATTAATGAATCTGGATCAAATAAACAAACGTCTGTTAAATCGTGTTGATGCTACGCTGACCTGTAATCAGGTGAACACTGTCTCTGTCATTCGTAAGTCATATGGACATAATGGCAGAGGAGAAGAGAGTGAAGAGGACGCTGACGGAGGAAGCTAAGAAGAGAAAAGGAGAGAGTGAGCGAGCAAGAAGCCGCCGGACAAGAGTAAATCTGGGACTGACTTTTAGTGGTTGGTGAGAGCTTGGTGAAATAAAAGGCTGAAAGACAGACGCCGAGCTGGGCTGACTGCTGTTGGACTAGTCAGTAATATTAGCTGGCTGCTATGATGAATGTTAAAGGAACAGTTTTAGTGAAATCTCGTCAGTCAGATGAAACGTTTGATCAGTTTGGTCGTGTTAGTTTGTGTTAACGGTTAGAGACGTTCAGGATCGACGTGGAGCTCACTGAGGTCAAACAGGACGAATGTTTTCAGTTTTTTATGGAAATATTTAAAGACTTCCTGTGTACAACACCAAAATATTACAACTTTATGAAATATTCTGAATTCTAAATTATAAGTCCGAATACTGAAACTTTCCTAAAACTGTAAAATTCAAAATAAACTTCCTGGAATATTTTCAAATTAAGACAGACTCCAGAGGTTTTTAGTCCATGTCCGTGTTTATATAAAAGTTTACCAAAAGAAGTATTTACAGGTTCAGAGGCATCGTACAAGTACAACCGACACATCAGTGATGAAACCAGACAGCACCCAAAAACAAACGTCCAGACAGGAAGAGGAAGTTTAAACAATCCTGGAACATTTCTCAAGGATCCTGATGGACTCTTACAGGATTGTTCTTTAAACTTCCAGCAGGTGGCGCTCCAGACTGAGTTAAAGTGGATTCATCAGAAACGTTTTGAAAAAATGAAACTAAAGTTTCAGTTTTTAAATTTATGTTTGGAAAAACAAAAATAAAATAAAATAAAGTAAAAATGTCCATCAGCCTCTTTTAGGAACTTTTTTTTTTTGGTTTAAATTTTGATGAACGAAACAAAAAAACATTTTGAATCAGAGTCGAGAGCGTCGACGTGGTTTTATCTTTTAAATTTCATTTAACAAGAAAAAAACTGAAGTTCTGTTTTGTTTTTTAAATGTTTTAATTGTCAGTCCAATTATCTGTAAATAATAATTATCCAGAGATAACGAGACAAAAACAAACTTTAGTTTTATTCCAGATGAACTTTAAACTTCTTATCTGAGATGAAACGTTTGAATAAATCTTTATGATTCTAACCTGAAATAATCTTCAGATCTATTCAAAGTTTCATCTCGTTAACGCGACTCATCAGGAAACAAAGTGACGATGAAGTTATCTCGACATTAAGAAATATTCTGTCGCGGTCTCGTTATCTCGGGACGATCGAGTTAGTTTGTTAATTTTGTCAGAATAATGAGATAATTATTTTTTCATGTTCAGAAAAATGTTCTGAGAAAAGATAATTATCATCTGAGACTTTTGTCTCGTTAAACTGAGATAACAACGCGACGAACTCGGTCGCTCTCGGCTTCTGTCAAACGCTTCGTTGTCATCGTCACGGTAACGTACAAAATAAATATTTCCACCTGGACACTGAACGGCAGCTCTGATTGGCCGGAGCGACCTGCTGACCTTCCTCCTCCTCCTCATCCACCCAAACATGAAGTTCTCCATCCCACATTAAATAAAACAAACTCATATATTAATTAATTAATTAATCATAAACCAAAGACAGACAAACTGTCGCTGGATGATTTTTTTGTTTTTTTACAAAAACAGAAATATTTTTTTTTTACACTTCGTCTGACGTCGCCGCTTCGACCAAGAGGAAACTGCTTCCTGTTTTTGTCTCATCCTTGATTTTTTAAATAAAAATAAACAGATGTTTGATCAGCTGATGAGGTCATCACTTCCTCATCGGTCCGGTCCGTCTTAAGGTGGCGGTTTCAAACAGACGGCGAGCCGTTCGTCTCCTCGTGCAGCGATCTGAAGACAAAAACAGAAACTTTCCTCCTGAAACTTTCCTCGTGAAGTCAAAAGGAAACATCGAGGCGGCCGACAGACAGACGAACGAGCGCGGTGACAGGAAACATTCAGGGCGCCGCCGCAGACGCGTTTTAATTATCAGCGCTCGTTAATTAAAGGTGCTCCAATCAACGAGCACATCCCGCCCAGCGCCCGTCACACTGACCTGACGTCAGCGTCACGTGTGAGGCGGGCGCCGTTTGAGTCCCTCCAACCAGATCACAGAGCTGTACACGCGAACACCGGCGCAGTCACACGGCGTCTGCGCAGACGAGAAGGCACCGAACGCGCCAACATGGCCGCCAACAGGAAGCTGCAGCCACGCTGGCTCCACCGCCGCCACGTCTTCACCGTGCAGCTCGACGATCAGCTGACTCAACTGATCACTTCCTGTCTCTACTTCCTGTCACTGACCCCTCAGAACACCAGAGACCGACCAGAACCGAGCCCGGCTCGTCGGTCCAGGACAGTCCAAAATAATGACAGCTCCTCATCACCGATGATGTCATCACAGATGACGTCATTCATCACGAAGCTTCTCAACGAAGCTGTGACCTGATCGTCACTTTGAACATCGAGCTGTGACTGGACCGGTTCTGGTTCTGATGTCGTCCTCAGAACTGACCTGAGTTCAGAATTTCTAAATATTTCAACTAAAAATACATCAAACTGATCAGATCAGTAATCATCAGTAATCATTAATAATCATCAATAATCATTAATAATCATTAA
>CP136883.1:502500-507500 GCA_033000465.1 Sciaenops ocellatus | reverse complement strand
CAGACCGTGGAGGATCTGATGTGTCCCGGAAGTGAAGGAACTACAGCGACGAAGATGGGACAGACTAACAGGATGTATCACTCTGAAGAGAAACCAGAACACCAAAAACATCTCAATGAAACATTTATTAAACATTTAATAAGAACAAAGACATTTTTATTTTATTCATCAGTGAATTCAAAACAATAAGTCGTCTGGGAGACTAAGTCCAGGTTTTAGACAGTCTGCGGGGACGTCACGGAGACTACGTCCAGGTTTTAGACAGTCTGCGGGGACGTCACGGAGACTACGTCCAGGTTTTAGACGGTCTGGGGGACGTCACGGAGACTACGTCCAGGTTTTAGACAGTCTGCGGGGACGTCACGGAGACTACGTCCAGGTTTTAGACAGTCTGCGGGGACGTCACGGAGACTACGTCCAGGTTTTAGACGGTTTTAGTCTTTTAATTGAATTTAAAGTTTCAAGTTTAAATTTGATGAAATGTTTTTTGTGTTGTGAAGAGCTCCTAATAAACAGTCAGAGTGAGACCTCCTCCTCCTCCTGTTGTCAACAATCACTTCCTTGTTCTCCTTCAGGTTGAACATGGAGGAATCTTATTGGCTGCTGGGTGAACACCTCACCTGTCAGAGGACTGTCATCTTCTGCGCCGCCTGCTGGTCAACATGTTTTATTTTGAAAAGCTTTGTTTGAAGTTGATGTGAAATAAAAATAAAAGCATGAAAATGAAAGTTATGAAATATTCCTGTTTGGACGTTAACCAGATGTTTTATGTTTGTTTTGAACACTATGAATCATGGGTAACGTAGTCTCAGAGACACATGAAAGATTCAAAACGATGAAGTGATAAAAACGGTTTTATTTGGATCGTTTGATCCATAAATTCATATTTAATATAAATAAACAGAAACAAGTGACCACGAGTCACTTTGACCTTTGAACCAGCCAATAATACACAAGTATTTACAGTGACATCACATCCAGACATCAACAGAACCAGAACCAGAACTCATACAAACTGAACATGAAACAAAGATTCTGATTAATCACCCGAATAAATTAAAACTGATCAATAAATAAACAGGAAGTCACTCTGCCCAAATCAAACATGGCCACCAACCCTGCTGCAGATAAATTAACTTAAATAAACATCAGCTGAGAGCACTTCCTGTCTTTAAGTCCAGTGTGAGTGATGCCCGGGTTCTGTAGCCAGTCCAGGACCTGCAGGGTCAGGGTTCTGTCCCGGGCGGGTTCTACAGGGACTGGCTGGGCAGAGAGCTGTGCTCCTCCTGCAGGTCTCCTCCCTCCTCCTCCATCCAGGGGTGGGTCAGGATCTCCTCCAGGGTTGGGCGCTCCTCGGGCCGGTACGACAGACACCAGCGAATCAGAGACTGGCATTCTGGGAAGGAACAGGAAGAGCCCAGGTTAGACATCAAGATCAACCAATCAGGCTTCACGGGAGCGGGGCAGTGGGCGGGGCCTCTGCTCACCTGTAGAGACCCGTCGGGTGAAAAAGGGCGTGGCCCCGACGATCTCCTGGTCGCACTCGAAGGGGATGTCCCCGCAGACCATGTCGAAGAGGAGGACGCCCAGAGACCAGACGGTGAGCGGGACGGCCTCGTAGGACTGAGACAGGATCCACTCAGGAGGACTGTAGACCCGCGTACCTGAGGGAGGAGACAGGTGTCATCACGCCTGGATAACCTCCACTGATTGGTCAGATGTGTCAGGTGCATGTCATGGCGTCTTCTCACCTTCAAACTCTCCGTACGGCGCCTCCTTCAGCGGCGCTCCTGATCCAAAGTCCACGATCTTCACCTCGAGCGTCCTCGTGTCCACCACGATGTTCTCGTCTTTGATGTCCCGGTGCACGACGCCGTGAGCGTGGACGAATCGCAGCGCCTCCACGATCTGCCTGAAGAACCTGATGGACACAAACAGAACCTTTGAGATGGGGAGCGGACACGGACAGAACCAGAACCAGCAGAGGGCGCCGTGCGGGGAGACCCACCTGAGGGCGAGGCGCTCCGACAGCGCTCCTGTCTCTGTGATGAAGTCGAACAGGTCCTGGCACTGAGGCGGCCGCTCCAGAACCAGCAGGAAGCCCCGCCCCTCCACCTCGAACCAGTCCAGCATGCGGACCACGGCGCCGTGACCGCCGGCCTCTGACAGCCGCTGCAGCAGAGCGATCTCCATGGGAACGGGAGCGAGCTCGCCGGGCTGTGGGGGGACAGGAAGTTCACGTCAGACGGAATATTAGACGGATCAGCTGTCAATCATTCACGTCAAGTCAACAGGAAACAGGTCACACTGTGACTTCCTGTTTTTGTTGGAAACCCCGCAGGTGTTTTCCTGCCCTGAGTCATCGTCTGCAGGTGCTCAGGTGTTTTTCGGGGGGGGGGCTCCCCATTAACGCTCTGAAGAATACATAATGAGGTCATCGCTGAGGGGAAGTCCTGAACCGTGACATCACAGGTTTCCGTGGGAACCAGGGGCCTGCCCCCGCCCACACCTGTCATTCACCTGTGTGTCCAGCAGAGGGCAGAGCTGACCTGAGGTCTGCTGGCTTTAACTATCAGTGAACCGGGTCAGAACGGGTCGGGTCGGGTCAGGTCAGGTCGGGTCAGGCACTCACCAGGCGGGCCCACTGCTGGACTCTGTCCCTGGAGATCTGTTTGACGGCGACCTGCAGGTACAAAAAGGACAGACGTCAGTTTGTTTTCAAACAGGAAACAGGAAACAGAATGTGACCACGTGACTGAAGGTTTGCGGTCTGACCTGGAGTCCATCAGAGAGTCTCTGACCCGAAAACACAGAACCGAAACCACCGCTGCCGAGCAGAGGCCCACAGCTGTACAGAGAGCAGAACGCCTCCTTCACTGAAACACAGACAGACACGTCAGTACACCGTGAACCGGGACCGGACACCTACAGGCCGGGACCGGGTCCACGTACAGGCCGGGACCGGACACCTACAGGCCGGGACCGGGTCCACGTACAGGCCGGGACCGGGTCCACGTACAGGCCGGGACCGGGTCCACGTACAGGCCGGGTCAAATTTCAACAAACTTGTCATGTCAGCTTCACACACAAAAAAAAATCACTAATTATTCAAATTATTTTGAATAATTAAATATAATAAATTATATAACTGTTGTCTGTCTGTGTGTCTGCGCTGTGCTGCTGTTTAACAAAATAAAACATTACATGTCGGTCAAACAAATGAAATTATACTTTAATATAATAATAATTAAACTGTTTACTAAAAACAGACAAACTTTCAGGTTCAGTCTGATTTAAACGGAGTTATAGTTCATTAAAAAATGTTTTTAAAGTTTTAATTTACTTTTTTAACCGTCTTTAAAGTGTAACCGGGTAACCATGGGAACCAGCGGACGGTTCTTCACGAGTTAAGCCGAGCTCGGAGCCTCATGGCGGGATGAAGTGTCGTTGTCTCTACAGCTAACACTGACATGTTTACAGCTAACAGAGGACAGTCTGTGACACATTAAACACGCTATAACATTAATATATGTATATTTATATTCAATATATTAAACATATATGTATATTAACGTGTCCTGTCGTCTCACCGGGCTTTCCTCGGACCTCCTCCTCCAGGTGAAGCTCCGCGGCTCTCTTCTCTAACATCGTCGTGAGCTGGTCGGTTAGTCGCGGGTCGTAACGTCCATCGTGTCGTCCGTTAAATTCCCGTCAGTCGTTTTTAAAACTTTTTCCGTTTCCCGCCCTGTTTTCCCGCTTTAAATCCAGATCTGAGCACAGAGACAGGCTGAACGCAGTTTATATAAAATATATAAAATATTTTATAAAGTTTAAAACACAAACTTCTGTCTGACTCTGTCGTCACTGTGTCCTACGCTTCTGTTTTGTTCTGTATTTATACCCCTCTGTCTGACCACGCCCACGCCCGTCCTCGCTGTCCAATCAGCGCCGTTCAATGTGTTCAATGTTTTGAACCGTTCCGCCAATCAGATTCAAGCTCCGGTTCAAACTCATGAATATTCAAATAGCGCGAGAGGAATTCGTAGAATTCAGAGTAGCGCGCGCGCTGGTGACGGGAAAGAGAGGACGGTTTCCCCAAAACACACACACACACACACACACACACACACACACACAAACACACACACAAACACACACAAACACAAACACACACACACACACACAAACACACACACAAACACACACACACACACACACACACATACACTGAAACACAGTAACACACACACACACACACACACACACACACACACACACACTGAAACACAGTAACACACACACACACACACACACACACACACACACACACACACACACACACACACAAACACACACACACACACACACACACACACACACACTGAAACACAGTAACACACACACACACAAACACACACACACACACACACAAACACACACACACACAAACACACACACACACACACACACACACACACACACACACATACACTGAAACACAGTAACACACACACACACACACACACAAACACACACGCAAACACACACACACACACACAAACACACACACACACACACACACACACACACACACACAAACACACACACACAAACACACACACAAACACACACACACGGTTCCTCCTCACACATCCCGCTTGCTCTATCTCGTCTCCTCTCCGCGCACGCGCACGCTTCCTGTCAAACTGACCGAGTTGTTTCTCGGTAAGACTCGGTAAAGTCCGTCACAGCAGACAGATTTAAACGGTGTGACAGATAAATTAGGACACGTCCGGTTTCTGTTTCCTGTCAAAATAAAACTCATATCAAGAATTTACAAGAAAGTCCGAATTAGACCGAGATAGACTTCCTGCTAATGAACACGTCACCACGGAGGAACTTCCTTTTATGGTCTGAAATCATTCATATATTTATTATTTATACCTGGTGTACCTGATGAACTGTGTGTGTGTGTGTGTGTGTTGCATTAATGTGTAATC
>CP136883.1:492500-497500 GCA_033000465.1 Sciaenops ocellatus | reverse complement strand
TAAGTGGGTCTGTAAGCGGTCTGTAAGCGGTCTGTAAGTGGGTCTGTAAGTGGGTCTGTAAGTGGTCTGTAAGCAGTCTGTAAGCGGGTCTGTAAGCAGTCTGTAGTGGTCTGTAAGCAGTCTGTAAGTGGTCTGTAAGCAGTCTGTAAGCGGGTCTGTAAGCAGTCTGTAAGCGGTCTGTAAGTGGTCTGTAAGCAGTCTGTAAGTGGTCTGTAAGCAGTCTGTAAGCAGTCTGTAAGCGGGTCTGTAAGCGGGTCTGTAAGCAGTCTGTAAGTGGGTCTGTAAGTGGTCTGTAAGCAGTCTGTAAGCAGTCTGTAAGTGGTCTGTAAGCAGTCTGTAAGCGGTCGTGGTCTGTAAGCAGGTCTGTAAGCAGTCTGTAAGCGGGTCTGTAAGCAGTCTGTAAGCGGTCGTGGTCTGTAAGCAGTCTGTAAGCAGTCTGTAAGCGGTCGTGGTCTGTAAGCAGGTCTGTAAGCAGTCTGTAAGCGGTCGTGGTCTGTAAGCGGGTCTGTAAGCAGTCTGTAAGTGGTCGTGGTCTGTAAGCAGTCTGTAAGCGGGTCTGTAAGCAGTCGTGGTCTGTAAGCAGTCTGTAAGCGGTCTGTAAGCGGTCTGTAAGTGGGTCTGTAAGTGGGTCTGTAAGTGGTCTGTAAGCAGTCTGTAAGCGGGTCTGTAAGCAGTCTGTAGTGGTCTGTAAGCAGTCTGTAAGTGGTCTGTAAGCAGTCTGTAAGCGGGTCTGTAAGCAGTCTGTAAGCGGTCTGTAAGTGGTCTGTAAGCAGTCTGTAAGTGGTCTGTAAGCAGTCTGTAAGCAGTCTGTAAGCGGGTCTGTAAGCAGTCTGTAAGTGGGTCTGTAAGTGGTCTGTAAGCAGTCTGTAAGCAGTCTGTAAGTGGTCTGTAAGCAGTCTGTAAGCGGTCGTGGTCTGTAAGCAGGTCTGTAAGCAGTCTGTAAGCGGGTCTGTAAGCAGTCTGTAAGCGGTCGTGGTCTGTAAGCAGTCTGTAAGCAGTCTGTAAGCGGTCGTGGTCTGTAAGCAGGTCTGTAAGCAGTCTGTAAGCGGTCGTGGTCTGTAAGCGGGTCTGTAAGCAGTCTGTAAGCGGGTCTGTAAGCGGTCTGTAAGCAGTCTGTAAGCAGTCTGTAAGCAGTCTGTAAGTGGGTCTGTAAGCGGTCTGTAAGCGGTCTGTAAGTGGGTCTGTAAGCGGTCTGTAAGCGGTCTGTAAGTGGGTCTGTAAGTGGGTCTGTAAGTGGTCTGTAAGCAGTCTGTAAGCGGGTCTGTAAGCAGTCTGTAGTGGTCTGTAAGCAGTCTGTAAGTGGTCTGTAAGCAGTCTGTAAGCGGGTCTGTAAGCAGTCTGTAAGCGGTCTGTAAGTGGTCTGTAAGCAGTCTGTAAGTGGTCTGTAAGCAGTCTGTAAGCAGTCTGTAAGCGGGTCTGTAAGCGGGTCTGTAAGCAGTCTGTAAGTGGGTCTGTAAGTGGTCTGTAAGCAGTCTGTAAGCAGTCTGTAAGTGGTCTGTAAGCAGTCTGTAAGCGGTCGTGGTCTGTAAGCAGGTCTGTAAGCAGTCTGTAAGCGGGTCTGTAAGCAGTCTGTAAGCGGTCGTGGTCTGTAAGCAGTCTGTAAGCAGTCTGTAAGCGGTCGTGGTCTGTAAGCAGGTCTGTAAGCAGTCTGTAAGCGGTCGTGGTCTGTAAGCGGGTCTGTAAGCAGTCTGTAAGTGGTCGTGGTCTGTAAGCAGTCTGTAAGCGGGTCTGTAAGCAGTCGTGGTCTGTAAGCAGTCTGTAAGCGGTCGTGGTCTGTAAGCAGTCGTGGTCTGTAAGCAGTCTGTAAGCAGTCATGGTCTGTAAGCGGGTCTGTAAGCAGTCTGTAAGCGGTCGGGGTCTGTAAGCAGTCTGTAAGCAGTCTGTAAGCGGTCGGGGTCTGTAAGCAGTCTGTAAGCGGTCTGTAAGCAGTCGTGGTCTGTAAGCAGTCTGTAAGCGGTCTGTAAGCAGTCGTGGTCTGTAAGCAGTCTGTAAGCAGTCGTGGTCTGTAAGCAGTCTGTAAGCGGTCGTGGTCTGTAAGCGGGTCTGTAAGCAGTCTGTAAGTAGTCGTGGTCTGTAAGCGGGTCTGTAAGCAGTCTGTAAGCGGTCGGGGTCTGTAAGCGGGTCTGTAAGCAGTCTGTAAGCGGGTCTGTAAGCAGGTCTGTAAGCGGTCTGTAAGCAGTCTGTAAGCGGTCGTGGTCTGTAAGCGGGTCTGTAAGCAGTCTGTAAGCCGGTCTGTAAGCGGTCTGTAAGCAGTCTGTAAGCAGTCGTGGTCTGTAAGCAGTCTGTAAGCAGTCTGTAAGCAGTCGTGGTCTGTAAGCGGGTCTGTAAGCAGTCTGTAAGCGGGTCTGTAAGCAGTCTGTAAGCAGTCTGTAAGCAGTCTGTAAGCAGTCGTGGTCTGTAAGCGGGTCTGTAAGCAGTCTGTAAGTGGCCGGGGTCTGTAAGTGGGTCTGTAAGCAGTCTGTAAGCAGTCGTGGTCTGTAAGCAGGTCTGTAAGCGGTCTGTAAGCAGTCTGTAAGCGGTCGTGGTCTGTAAGCAGTCTGTAAGCAGTCGTGGTCTGTAAGCAGTCTGTAAGCGGTCGGGGTCTGTAAGCGGGTCTGGTTCTGGTACCCCGGGTTTGAAGGCGGGCAGGCCCAGTCCGACCCCGATGGTGGCCTTGTTGGGGTTCACCACGGAGTTGTAGTGGATGTTGCGGTGGTAGCTCACTCTGATTGGCTCGTCGTTGTTCTGGTGGATGCCATGGAACGTGTTGATTGGCTCTGTGGGCGGAGGAGAGGCGGGGTCAGGCTGGTGGGACACGATTGGCTGATGGCCTCAGGCGTGGGTGCGGACTCACCTGTGCTGTACTGATACACCTCCACAGGTCTGTTGTACATCTCGGCCATGGCCTGCATCTCGATGTGGTTACCATGGCAATTATTTTTCCTCTTCCTGTTGATGTATGTGGTGAAGTCCTCCGTCACGTAGTTCGAGAAGTAGTCTGCGTTCTTCATCTGAGAGACAGACAGGAGGGAGGTGAGACAGGCAGGAGGAGGTGAGACAGACAGAAGGAGGAGATGAGACAGATAGGCAGGAGAAGGTGAGACAAATAGGCAGGAGGAGATGAGACAGGCAGGAGGTGAGACAGGCAGGAGAAGGTGAGACAGATAGGCAGGAGGAGATGAGACAGGCAGGAGGTGAGACAGGCAGGAGGAGGTGAGAAAGACAGTAGGAGGAGGTGAGACAGACAGAAGGAGGAGATGGACAGGCAGGAGGAGGTGAGACAGACAGGAGGAGATGAGACAGACCGGCAGGAGGTGAGACAGACAGAAGGAGGAGATGAGACAGATAGGAGGTGAGACAGGCAGGAGGAAGAGGTGAGACAGGCAGGAGGTGAGACAGGAAGGAGGAGATGAGACAGACCGGCAGGAGGTGAGTCAGACAGAAGGAGGAGATGAAACAGGCAGAAGGAGGAGGTGAGACAGATAGGAGGTGGGACAGGCAGGAGGAAGAGGTGAGACAGGCAGGAGGTGAGACAGACAGGCAGGAGGTGAGACAGGCAGAAGGAGGAGATGAGACAGACGGGAGGAGGTGAGACAGGCAGGAGGAGGTGAGAAAGACAGGAGAAGGAGGTGAGACAGGCAGAAGGTGAGACAGACAGAAGGAGGAGGTGAGACAGGCAGGAGGAGGTGAGAAAGACAGCAGGAGGAGGTGAGACAGACCGGCAGGAGGTGAGACAGACAGAAGGAGGAGATGAGACAGATAGGAGGTGAGACAGGCAGGAGGAAGAGGTGAGACAGGCAGGAGGTGAGACAGGAAGGAGGAGATGAGACAGTCAGTACGTTTACATGCAGCAAAAATTTCTGATGGTATCAGACATTCGGACTTTTAAAATGCTTGTAAACACCTTAATCCGACCTACTTCGGACCGTATCGGACGTCTCAGAGTCGGATAAGAACAGCTAGATAATTCGTTCAGAGTCGGCTTTTTAACTCCATGTATACTCAGCAATCGGATCTAAATCGGATTTTGCATTCTGCGCATGCTCGAGAATTTCCGCCGGGGCTTTCACCCGGAAGTGAAAGGAGACGTCGTATTAAATAGCGGTGTTGTTGCTTTTATATGCATTATTAGGAGGAAAATAATACACGAAATGTACGCTACTGTAGCATCGACCATCTCCTCGTACTCCGTCTTTGTTTGAATGCCGTCAGATAGTTTGTTGTTGCTGATAAGTAGAGGTCAGCCGGACGCGGCTCTTTGTTGAGAGGGCTACAGCGCCACATAGTGTAACGGAGTCAGCCATGCTCCGGACATTTATCCGATTCTCCGAACGGCATGTATACTCAGACGAGTGATCCGGTCTGATGCATGTCTTTATCTGACACCAGCAGAAATTCAATTTTTTGCTGCATGTAAACGTACTGACTGAGACAAGAAGAAGTCATGTGACTCACCAGGTAGTCCATACAGTGTTTCCTGACCACTTCGTGCATGTCCTGATCTCCATACACTTGATCAGCTGAGACAGAGAGACAGAGAGAGAGAGAGACAGACAGACAGAGAGAGAGACAGACAGACAGAGAGAGAGAGAGACAGACAGACAGAGAGAGAGACAGACAGACAGACAGAGAGAGAGACAGACAGACAGACAGAGAGAGAGACAGACAGACAGGTTATTAGGATCACAGTGAGACTCAATCAATAATCTTTATTAGTTCAGCTCTTTTCATACAAACACAATCTCAGTCTGCTGTTTCCTATTTACAGTCTTCATGCTAAGCTAAGCTAACTGTTCCCCTTGTTTCCAGTCTTTATGCTAAGCTAAGCTAAGAGCTGCTGGCTCTGATCTCTGAGAATTCTCTTCCCTGATTGGTCGGTCACATAAGCACACGCACACACCTGCTGCTGTTCAACTGTGTGTGTTAGTTTTGTTATGAGTGACTGTGTGTTTGCATACATACCACTGTGTGTGTGTGTGTGTGTGTGTGTGTGTGTGTGTGTGTGTGTGTGTGTGTGTGTG
>CP136883.1:422500-487500 GCA_033000465.1 Sciaenops ocellatus | reverse complement strand
GGGGTGTGACCTGAACCCTGATCTATCAACCCGGTCACTTCCTGTATGTCTGTGAGGTCATGATGATGTCATCTGATGGACAGTGTATGAACACAGAGCTGATCAGTGTGATTATTGATCTGAACATTAAAATCTGTCATGATGAGTCCAAATATGAACGACTCTCCTTGTTATTGATGATTAATGATTATTGATGATGAACTCAGACTGACTGTCTCATGTTCTGTTTACATTATGAAATGACACTGACACCTGCAGGTGAGCTGAGGAACTGCAGACACACCTGTGTGTGTGTGTGTGTGTGTGTGTGTTGCTCACCCACGGCTCTGAACAGACACGCTCCGTCCTCCTTCATCTTCTTGATGACGAAGCCTTTCTTTTCCCGCAGAGCTTTTTCAAACCAGTGCTCCTGCTGAACACACACACACACACACAGTTAGCTGTGGATAAACAGTAACACTGAGGCAGAGCTGTCAGGACTCCATTACCCAGAATTCCCTCTCTTCCACAGACAGCTGACCCCCCCAATGCAACAATCAGTCTTCTGAGCTAATTCTCACTAACAATCATTGATTACTATTATTTCACTGAATCTGACACATCCTGATGAACTGATGGCGACCTAGTCCTGGTCCTAGTACTAGTCCTGGTCCTGGTTCTAGTCCTGGTCCTGGTCCTGGTCCTAGTCCTGGTCCTGGTTCTAGTCCTGGTCCTAGTCCTGGTCCTTTACTACTGTGATTGATCCTTGTATAGTTGATTAAATCAAACACTTCTAATTGATCTGAATCAAACTGACTGAGTTACTGACCAACAACGATAGTAACAACTCACTATGAACAATAATATTTATGAACATTAACAAACGTTACAGATCATTACTGAACGTTTATGTACATAGATGAACATTAATGAGGATTAACAAACATTAAAGAACGTAATGAACGTTACGGAACATTACTGAACACATATGAGCATTACTGAACAATAATGAACATTTGTGAAGATTACTGAACATTTATAAACATTTATGAACTTTAATAAATGTTACAGATCATTACTGATCATTTAGAAACTTTAACAAACATTAAAGAAACAAATGTTACAGAATGTAAATAAACATTTAAGAACGTTAATGAGCATTAATCAACGTTAACAAAGATTTAGAAAATTTAAAGAACACTAATGAATGTTTATGAACATTAATGAATATTACTGAATGTTACTGAATGTTAAAGAACGTTAATGTAACATTAATAAACGTTGATAAAGATTAACGTGTAAAAGCAAAGCAGGTCCAAATGTTTTTAGTGAATATTAAATATTATTATTAGTCTGTTATCACAAGTTATTCACAGTTTTTCACAATGCACATTCACACAAGTTATTACACAAGAGTCCATATGTATATTTTCTTATGTATATTTTTATAGGTAGAACCATATGTTCTTCCTCTTTAGAGTTTGTTCTATTTACACTGTGTCACCACATTTTTTACCTCATGCCTGTAGTGTGTATGCTACTGCAACAAAAGAAATTCCCTCCAGGGATCAATAAAGTATCTATCTGTTAATTACTGACGAGACATCGATTAATGAACGAGACAAACAAAACATTATCAACAGAAGTCAGCTGATCTGCTGGACGGCAGGTACTTGTCTCTACGTGGACGCCCGGTAGACGTCCCTACGTGGACGCCCGGTACTCGTCCCTACGTGGACGCCAGGTACTCGTCGACACCAGGTACTCGTCTCTACGTGTACGCCCGGTACTCGTCCCTACGTGGACGCCAGGTACATGTCTCTACGTGGACGCCAGGTACACGTCTCTACGTGGACGCCAGGTACTCGTCCCTACGTGGACGCCAGGTACACGTCTCTACGTGGATGCCAGGTACTCGTCGACGCCAGGTACACGTCTCTGCGTGGACGCCAGGTACACGTCTCTGCGTGGACGCCAGGTACTCGTCCCTACGTGGACGCCAGGTACACGTCTCTACGTGGACGCGTGGTACGTCTCTACGTGGACGCCAGGTACACGTCTCTACGTGGACGCGTGGTACGTCTCTACGTGGACGCCAGGTACACGTCTCTACGTGGATGCCAGGTACTCGTCGACGCCAGGTACTCGTCCCTACGTGGACGCCAGGTACACGTCTCTGCGTGGACGCCAGGTACACGTCTCTGCGTGGACGCCAGGTACTCGTCCCTACGTGGACGCCAGGTACACGTCTCTACGTGGACGCCAGGTACACGTCTCTACGTGGACGCGTGGTACTCGTCCCTACGTGGACGCCAGGGACACGTCTCTAGGTGGACGCCAGGTACATGTCTCTACGTGGACGCCAGGTACACGTCTCTACGTGGACGCATGGTACTCGTCCCTACGTGGACGCCAGGGACACGTCTCTACGTGGATGCCAGGTACATGTCTCTACGTGGACGTGTGGTACTCGTCCCTACGTGGACGCCAGGTACACGTCTCTACGTGGACGCCAGTTACATGTCTCTACGTGGACGTGTGGTACTCGTCCCTACGTGGACGCCAGGTACACGTCTCTACGTGGACGCGTGGTACTCGTCCCTACGTGGACGCCAGGTACACGTCTCTACGTGGACGCCAGGTACACGTCTCTACGTGGACGCGTGGTACTCGTCCCTACGCGTGGTACTCGTCCCTACGTGGACGCCAGGTACATGTCTCTACGTGGACGCCAGGTACATGTCCCTACGTGGACGCCAGGTACATGTCTCTACGTGGACGCGTGGTACTCGTCCCTACGTGGACGCCAGGTACACGTCTCTACGTGGACGCGTGGTACTCGTCCCTACGTGGACGCCAGGTACACGTCTCTACGTGGACAGGTTACGTGGCTGTTCTCCATCAGCCTCCGTATCTTTACCTTCATGCTCTGGTTAGTTTCACCTGTCAGGTATCTGAAGCATCATCAGTGCCGTTGCTATGGTTACCTGCACTTGAACAGGACCGAGGTTGAACCTACCTGTGTGTGAGTGTGTGTGTGTGTGTGTGTTAGAGGTAAACACACCTGACAGCCAATCAGAAAACAGGATTTTAAAGGTAACATCTCTTTTTTTAACTTCCTGTTTAACGCTCACCAGTTTAGATTGTTGACCGTTATTAACGGTTATTAACGGTCACACCGGTCAACGTTAGCTAACCAATCAGCCGTTACCTGCCACAGTAGCATTAGCATGTAGCTCCGTGCTAATGTTATCGGAGCTAACGTTAGCTTCCTACCTGCTCCACGGTAGCCGGGTCCATGGACTGCAGCCGAGCAGCGTTCTCGTACTCGTCCTCGCTATTGTTCCCGGCTCCTTCCTCCGCGTCCTGGCTGGACCCCACTCCTCCCGGTCCGGTCACCCCGGGCTGGCCTCCGCCGGCCAGAGCCGCCACCACTCCGCCGGAGCAGGTGCCTGCCTGCCGCCGCCTCTTGCTCAGCCCGGGCCCGGAGCAGCAGCTGCCGATGCCTCCGCCGCAGCCGACGACGCCGGCCGACACGACGAGCTCCCCGCGGGAGCCGGCCACCATTCCGCCGCTGCTGTCCCGACCGTCGCCCGGCCCTACGGGGGACACGGAGCCGACGGGCGGCGGAGAGGCCTGCTGCGGCCGGGAGCTCGCCTCGATGCTCCGCCTGTCGTCCCTAGCGGAGGGCGGAGCAGGCTGGTAGGACCACGGCGGAGGTGAAGCCCTCGGTCGGGCTCCGGCCCGTCCTGCGTGCGGGTGCGGGTGCTGGTGCGGGTCAGAGCCGCTCCGACGGTCACTGTCATCGGCGTGGTCCGAGACGCCGACCCCGGAGCTGGGCTTCTTCTTCGGGAGAATCGTCATGGTGGAGTCTGTGTGAGGGAGGCAGGGAGGGGGTCAGAGGGTGACGAGTCCTCCCTTTCTGGATCAAATGGTTCGGTGTGTTCGCCCTCCGGACCGGCCGTTCGGCTCTAATCACCGAGCTAAGGCTCTTAACGACCCGGTTCGGCCCACAGAGAGCGCGGCTCGGCTCGTTTTCGACGGTTTAGTTGAACAAAAACAAAAAGGTCTCCTCTTCCCTCCTCAGCGCGAGCTCCACAAAACATCAACACAGGCTGACGGAGGCCGCGACGTCACTTCCTGGTTGCGACGGCGCTTGATACGTCATGACGTCCACAGACTTTATTTTAATCATTTCACATTTTATTTAAATTAAACTTTATTTAAATTTAAACTCTTTAATTAAATAAAGTTTTAAAAAATGTATTTTTCATATTTACTTTCTTTATTTCATGAATCTGTTTTGATTAATCACGATATTTTATTTTATCTCCTAATAAGATAAAATAAATAATTAAACTTTGTTTAATAAATACATTTTTAAAATTTAACTCTAAAAAAATAAAACGGTTCATTAATTTATTAATTTATTTTTGATATTTAGTTTCATGAATCTGTTTCATGATATTTAATTTGATCTCCTATTAAGATTAAAAAAAAACTTATAAAAATACAAAATAAAAAAAATACAAACATATAAAAATAAACACGTGACATCACAGTAACAGATGAACTCAGATTAGATCTGACAGGAAAACACAGAAAGTCTGCCTGGAAACAGCACAGAGTTGGTACTGGTACTCTGGTACTTGTGACGTGATGAGCTGCTGTGCTCACATTAATGATATAACACACACTCCATGTTCTGACCAATCAGAGCGAGGATAAACACATGCTGATGATTTACACACATGATGGAGGAGCTCTGAGTTATTCATGTAATAATACACATGTAAGTTATAAATCTGAAGCAGCTGACAGGAAGCAACTAGGTGTTTCTCACCATAGTGACATCACAAGACAGCAGGGGGCGGTGTTACCTGTTACCTGTGCAGGTGAAGCAGGAAGAAGAGACATACTTATGTAATATTTATTCTAACTCACTGAAACAACATGGAACACGTCCCATGATGGAGAGTGAACACCTGATGGAGTGTGAACACCTGATGGAGGGGAACGGTGACATGGAGACGTATTTCTAATGAGCTGATTGGACAGCTGCTTCTGATGTAAGCTGGCAGGCAGGCAGACAGACAGACAGACAGACAGGTTTCAGTGGCTGAATTTTTCTCTCCACAACATGAAATATGCAAATCATCTTCAGGTATTTCTCTAAGACCTGTCTCACCTGTCTCACCTGTGTCAGAATGTTCACGTTTTCACAGCCTTTAATGTTTCGACAGCAAACAAGATGATTGGCTCACAGGTTGACAGTGTCAGGCTCTGATTGGTCGAGGCGTGAACCAGCTGACTGAGTTCATACCTGGAGAAGAAGAAGATGATCAGAAACACTGACATCCACTGATCAGCTGCTCATCTGACCGTCGTCATGGTGACTGGTCACAAGTTTTATGACGATATGACATCATCACATCATCCAGATGAATCAGCTTGATCCTCACAGCAGAGCTCCGTGTTTGTCTTACTACATATGTCATGTTCGTGTTTCCAAGCTGACCAATCATCTGATCAGCTGACATGTCGTGTCAGCATCACTGTCTGGCTTCAGGTTGATGATCGGACTTTCTGTATGTCCTGTACATATGGCAGCATCGACAATAAAGTTGACTTGACTTGACCGCAGAGGAAGTCTTGGACATTCTCTAGTGTGGAAAAAATCAGTGAACTCCAAATTAAACCTTCACCACAGACCAACTAATACAATGACCAGTCACAGTCACAGTGTACAGTGATGGAGACGTCTGCAGTGACTCTGTGAGGATGTCAAAGTTTTGCCTGCAGGCTGAAGCAAAGTGTTCAAACTGTGAGAACCAGTTTGTGTCGACACGAACATGAATGTGAAGAATCTGTGAGAATCTGAGTCGGGGAGGAGACAAACAGCAAAGACTCGACTGAAACAGACAGACCAGTTTAGTCTGCACAGAGTCCACATCAGAGTCCTGCAGCAGAACCTCCAGAAACCTCCAGGAAACCTCCAGAAACCTCCAGAAACCTCCAGGAAACCTCCAGAAACCTCCAGAAACCTCCAGGAAACCTCCTCCAGAGGGTAAAAGTACTCTCACGCCTGCCTCTGTAAATATTAAACTGATGGACTGTTTGAATCTGTTTATCTGACAGCATGAAGATGTGATGTATGTTCATCAGAGTTCTGATGCTTCAAGTCATTTTTCACATTTGAATGTTTCGTGTTCGTGACGTCTGACAAGGCGACTGAGACTCTGGAGGTAACGAGTTGAACCGATCAGTGGAAAACTAAATCTTCAGAAGAATTTAAAGTCTAACAGGTCGGACAGGTCCATCAGAACCAGCCTGTTGTCATGACGACAGGCTCTTTAACATTTAACCTGAGAGACACCGAGCAAACATTTCCATCAGGACTGAATGTCATGACCCGCCCCCTTTCTCTCTGTGCTCCAATCACAGTTGAGCAATCCTATGCTACGTGTTAGCCACATGTTAGCTCGCACATGTTGGAGATAAACGTGATGCAGCTGATGTTAGTTAACGAGCTAGCTAATTTACATCAATAGTTAGCTCGTGATTGGCTACATTAGCATTAAGTTTAATGTAATCTGATTACTGTCTTTTGTCTTCATGTAAACGTCTCTTGCAGCTCTCTGTCAGCTGATTGGCCTCTTCCAACATGTCCCACCTGCTGCTCTACCTGGCTGCTGTCAGTCAGCTCACAGGTGAGTGCTCACCTGACTTCATCAAAGACAACTGTGTTTGAAATATGAAAACATTTTACTTTTAAACTGATTTCCTCAAATATATACATATATGTGTGTGTGTGTGTGTGTGTGTGTGTGTGTGTGTATATATACATATATTTACACATATATTTATATACATACAAATAGTTTTGTGTTGTGTCTGCAGGCTGTTTAGGGTTGGACCTCGACATCAGTGCCTGTCCGTTCACGTTCTTTGGGAAGGTTTACCAAATGATAGACGTGAGTAAACTTTACGTGTTGCTGCCATCATGACAAGCATCCTTCACATCGTGAGAACGTCAATGTAACGTTACAGTTACGTTATTTTAATGTTCACTCATCTCTTTATCTTGTTAAACGCGGCTGTGGGCTGTAATCATTGAGTGTAGATCTGCTCAGCTCAGTGAGTCTCTATCAGACCAACAAACCTTGATCATATTGGATTGTGGTGGACTGTGGTGGATCATAGTGGATCGTGGTGGATCGTGGTGGATCATAGTGGATCGTGGTGGACCATGGTGGATCATAGTGGATCGTGGTGGATCATGGTGGATCATAGTGGATCGTGGTGGATCGTGGTGGACCCACATCTACAGAGACTGGATCAGTTGTCTTTAAATGGTTTCATTGTCATTTCCACACATGGCTTGAATACTTCTCTATCCTAACCCAACACTACCCTGTCGAAGTTAGAGCACTACACCAGGAAGTACATGGAGTACACAGGGTACATGGAGTACACAGAGTACATGGAGTACTACATAGAAGAGTACTAACAGAAGGAGCAGCAGCGGTTTTTATGTAGTGATCTCTGAGTCCCATCAGTGGCTGAATTCACAGGAAACTAAGACCAAGTCAATGATGAATTGACTCATGTTGTTTCGTTGTCGTCTGTTTGTGTTCACAGATGAACGTCACCGACTCAAACGTGGCGATTTGTTTTAAAGACACTTCTGGAAACAAGATGGACTGTCTTCATGCAACTATCACCGCTGCAACCTCTTCTTCACTGACTCAGCGTAGCTCTGGTATTCATCCTGGATCAGACTTTCATGTTGCCCTGAGACAACTCACGAGTTCATCATCATGTTTCGTGGACGCGACTGTGACAGACCTAAACAATGATCCCGTGGTAAGTAACTGTGTAAGTAACTGGAATTGTAAGATTTAGTTTCCTGACAGTTTCCGGACTCTGTCGTCTGCTTCCCGTTCCCAGCTGACCGCTGTGATGCGTATGTTTGACCACCAATCAGCAATATCTCTAACCCTTCATGACAACGCCACGGACAGCTCGCTGGTGAGTCCAGAGTAGCATCAACAAGAGTTAAAGTGACAGAGCATTATTTATTAAACTCTGTGTTTGTCCTGCAGGCGGTCAGCGTTCACGTCGATGATGTAGAACTTCATCGCTGGAATCTCACGAAAGGACTAACGTTGTACAAAGACGTGACTGGTTGCAGATTTTCAGGTGAGCAGAACCAGAACCTGAACTCCTCGGATCAGAGACATCCTGACCTGAGCGAGGACGTCAGTTTTGTGATATTTACGATATATAAAATATTCATGATATGTAAAAATGAGATTTAATCATTTTAGAGAACACATTTTGTGTGTGAACTGGGGTTTCTACAGGTCTTGTCTATGGACCCGACACGGCGGTGTGTGGCTCCGCCTCCTCCGCTGTGACCTGTAACGCATCAGCGGCCCTCAGCATCAGCCCCTGTGGTGCTCAAGAGCGTTGCCAGGGCAACGGCCAGTAAATATGTTTGAATCATATATCACAGAGCGCCGTCAAACATTTAAACTAAAATGTGTCATGATGCTACCTGTTCACCCCCACCAGGTGTGTGATGAACACCCCCTGTGCTGTGACTGGCCCTGCCGTCATTGATTTCAGCGGCCATCTCAGCTTCATCCAGAATCGCTGTGCGTATACTCTGATGTCACTTCCTGGCCTTCAGCTCATGGCCACCTTCCAGGAACGGCGCCGCAAAGACGTCAGTTTTTTGGAACGGGTGATCTTGCGTCTGGATGGACCAGCTGTTGACTTTTACCTGGGACAAGGCGGAAAAGTACAGGTAAGCTACCTCGTGTCAGGTTAAAGGCTCGCTCACAGTGAACATCAAATATCTCACATACGCTGATGATACCCGTCTATACGTCCATCTGCATTCATCGGCTACCTGTTGTCACCTTTACTAAATTCAGAAAAAAACAATTAACTGTCCAATCACAGTTCAGAGCTGGGACGATGGGTGGAGCTTACTAGCACAATATAGATACAGCAGTGTGTCGTCAGCATACAAAGATGCTTTGTAGTCTGGGGGTCTTGTGCCCACATAGACGGGTTACGGGGGCTCAGTGGTTCTTCTCAGCTGTGATGTCTGTCTCCTCGTCCCTGTTCAGATGAACAACACATTTCTGGACCTGAACAGCTTGCCACAGACGAGGCGTGGCGTGGAGCTCTCTAAGAACAAAGCCGGAGTCACTGCCAAAGTGTCACTCTCCAACTTCCAAGTTACTGTCTTCTTTGATGGCACCACGGCACAGATCTATATGAAAGGTACATGAAACAGGAAGTAGAGCTCATGAAACAGGAGGTAGAGTTCTGTCTGTAAACTTTACGGTTTCCTGTAAAAACACTCCAGATAGAGAGGGACATCTCTTGGATACTGATTGGCGTTTACAGTAGCCAATAACGAGCTAGCATCAGTGTTTTGAATCAGTGTTTGTTCATCTGGCCCCAGGTGCGGCCTCCATGAAGGGTTTATGTGTGAACTCCAGCAGCTCTCTGAGTGAAGTGAAGCTCTCTGAGTTCAGCTCCAGCAGGTAAGACCTCGTCACTACCTGAACCTTAAATGCCTGCTGATGCATCACACACACTGTGATCACATGATGCTGTTTGTCTCCCCCTAGCTGTGAGACGCAGGACACTGAACCTGCTGACGGTCGGATCAACTGCACTACAATGACTGAACAGTGAGCAGAGATACACCTGAACACACCTCAAACTGTGACTTAACCATGACTTTCAATGCACTTAGTTACATTGTTGTTTTGTTCATTGCCAACAGCTGTAATCTCCTGAAGGAAGCGCCATTCACCTCCTGTCACAGCCACATCAACCCGGAGCCCTACATCGCCGCCTGCAGTGACACACTCTGCAAATACCTGGCGCTGGACGGTCTCAGGTGTCAGTTCCTGGAGGCCTACGCCAGAGACTGCAGCCTGCTGACCAACGACACACTGGAGGGCTGGAGGTCAAAGGCCGGCTGCTGTAAGAGCATACTTCATCTGACAATTTAAAGATGTCAGATTTGGTATTTTTCTGATTTGTTGTCAACAGAACCTCTGAACCAGCAGTATCCAGTCTAACAGTGAATACAGTAACAGAACCTCCGAACCAGCAGTGTCCAGTCTAACAGTGAATACAGTAACAGAACCTCTGAACCAGCAGTGTCCAGTCTAACAGTGAATACAGTAACAGAACCTCTGAACCAGCAGTGTCCAGTCTAACAGTGAATACAGTAACAGAACCTCTGAACCAGCAGTGTCCAGTCTAACAGTGAATACAGCAACAGAACCTCTGAACCAGCAGTGTCCAGTCTAACAGTGAATACAGCAACAGAACCTCTGAACCAGCAGTGTCCAGTCTAACAGTGAATACAGCAGCCTACCGAGGTGGTTTTCTTGCCGGGTTTGGCTCCTGGCATCCCGGGCTGAGTCAGTTCAGTTAGCTACACGGCTGACCGAGCTAACCACAGTTAGCGCTTCACTACTTAGCAATCTTTCCATCATAAAGTATTTACATCACCTCAGTAGTGTAACGTTATTCCCTGTTAATGTGATTAAACTCTGCCTGTTTGTCGCTGTAGCGCCCCCTCAGGGCTTCTGTCAGGACGTCTTCTGCAGCACTCATGAGTTTTGTGGTGAGGACATCAGTGGTCTGCCTCGCTGCCTCTGCCGGGCTGGTTTTGCCTCCAAATACAGATCGACAGGTGCTTTAGGTGAGACCGTGACTCCATGTTTGTATGAACCAGGCCTACTATACTTAATTGAGCTACTTCATTCATTGTCCATGCTTCTGTTCAGGTGAGCCGACGGTCTGCAGTGAGAACTCGGCTTCAGTTTCTCTGGCTGCTTGTCTCCTGGCAGAAAAAGGCATCAACCACTCGGTCTTACATCTCAATGACCAAAACTGTGGAGGTCAGATGGATGAAGAGACCCACATGGTGACCTTCGGCTTCAGCAACAGCAAACCCTGTGGGGCAGTGGTCTTGGTGGGTGTCTCTCCTATTGGATCACCTGAGAGTGTCTGAAGTTGTGACTGTTTTTGGATTCTCTTACATGATGCAGTAACAACGTCTGAATCTCTGTGATTGTGCAGGCCGGAAACAACAGAATTTCCTACAAGAACACTATCAAGACGACCAACAGCACCACGTCCGGTCCGATCTTTCGCCAGGACCCCGTAGACATCGACTTCTCCTGCTTCTACAGCCAGCCGGACCTCAAGACCATCGCCCTGAAAATCAAAGGAGGGTCAGTAGTTCAGCATACATCTGCCACTTTCCAAATGTGTGTTCGTCTTGTTGTGGAAATTAGAAAGTTGTGCCCAGCAGCCGTCCAGTCATCATGTTGGTGTTTGTTCTGCAGCCAGGTGGTGCAGCAGGTTTTATCTGGATCTTGGAATTACAGCCTGTCTTTGGGCATGTGGGCCAATCCAGCCTGCACTCAACCCCTTGACTTATCCGGCGGGGTTCAGATAGACCAGATCATCTACCTGAGCATGGACACCAACGGGCTGGACGGCAACATAATCACCCTCGTGACCGAGTCCTGCTTTGCAACCAACACAAACAACGGCAACAACAGTCTGAGATACGACCTCGTTAAAAACGGGTGAGTCGCAGTAAAAACTGTGAAAGCCGTGAAACCTTCAGGTTCTGGTCCAGAAGAAAACCTTGAATGTTCCAACCCTCACCGATGGTGGTGATGGATAGTTAGAGGTTTACCTGAAGGTCTGACTGTGCTCATGCTTTGATCTGTTTATCTCGTTTGTGAACAGCTGTGGGAACCCAAACGACAACTCCGTGAAGGTGGTGGATAACGGGAAGGGCGGCACCGTCTTGGCCTTCCAGGTGTTTCGTTTCAAAGGAAGCAACAGTGGCGTTTTCCTCAACTGCAAAATGAAGCTCTGCGTGAAGAACGACTTCAAATGTCAGCCGGTAAAAAACAAGATTCATGTCTTATTTATTCAGAAGATGTTACGTCCTGTTTGTTTGTTGGACTGACTGAACTGTGTTTGTCTTCAACTGGATCAGAAATGTCAGCAACGTGGCAGGAAACGGAGATCTCTGATGCCGTCATACGAAGATGAAAACCCAATCTACTTCACCGTGTCCTGGTCTTAAGACTTCAGGTAAGACTGTATAAGACTTCAATGAAGCCACATTACATGAGAGGTTAGTGTGGACTCCAGGGCTGACTGATGAAGTGGAAACAGGTGTGCAGTGTGAGGACATCTAGTGGACAGGTCGATGATGGCAGGTCTCAGGGAAACATGAAACTTCAGATGCTCTCCACCTTTTCCATGAGTCGGAGGCATTTGTATCAAACATGAAGCACAGACTTTAACAGAGTCGTGAGGATTTAACAGCTTTAATAGTCTGAATGAAATGATTCATTATTAAAATGATGAAAAGTCGAAGTTACGATGAAGTCGAAGGTGATTGGATGAACCAGGAGGGGAACATGATGATTGGCTGATGAACGCTGGTTTGTTTCTTGTCGTCTTCTCAGGTCACAGCGTCTTGGACTGGCTGACCACCCTACCTTCAGACCTTCAAACACCCTCCAGGATCTCCGTCAGTGCTTCTCTGATTACTGAGACCAAAAACATGAATTCAATTACTTTACATTACTGTGAGATCAGAACGATCCCAAAGCTTCCTCGTTATCCGACCCAAGCGTCACAGGTCAGAGCTCCTGGAGGGACCGACTCCATCTTCCACATCGTTCTTCTGATTCTTCTGATTCTTCTGATCATGGTGGAGGGCAGTTTGGGATTTTAAATATAATCGTGTTATTAAATCTATCGTATATGTCTAAACTCCAAACATGAACCAGCTCCGACATGATCGAGCCAACGTTACCGTCAACTGTCAGCTTGAGACGGGCTGAAAGTTTCCACCAATCAACGTTTGAGTTTGTTTTTCTTTGATTTAGGTTTATATGAAACTATGTGACTTTATATTAACATGAAAACTTTTATTAAAGAACACGTTAAAGGTCCAGTGTGTCAGATTTACACACTGTTTCTGCAGCAGCCCAGAGAGGACGAACTAAACAATTGGATCGACGCGGCTGCGAGGGCTACAGTCAATAACTGCACCACTAGATGTCACTAAATCTTTCAGACTGGACCTTTAACTGACATTTGACTTCTTCAGTTTTCAGGCTGTTACTTTAGTTCTCAGCAGTGTGCAGACGTTTAACAGGCTGATTATCTGCTGCTGTTCATCTTCACTGTCTTAATAAAGTTTGTTTGAGCATCAAAAAGAAAAAAAACAAATAAAAAATGGATTGTGGGTAAAAATGTATGACATGATACGATGTTGATTCACATTATTATACATAAAATAGACGAGTCAATAATCAGACAGCAGGCTGTGGAGTGACAAAGTGTATTTATATTATCTCTCTCTCTCGCACACACACACACACACACACACACACACACACACACTCTAGTGTGTGTTACAGTTGGTGCTCAGTGTTGAGTATTAATAATAATAATAATAGTAATAATCTTCAAATATAGAGCGATACACTTTATACAAAATACCCTGCATATTACTGTCAAGTTTCATTTGAGTGAGGAGAGCAGTGTGACGGGATCGACAGCAGAGGGCGCCGCCGCCGCTGTGAAGCTTCAGACTGATGCTCAATAATCAATTATTGATCATCAATAATCAATAATCATGGACTGATCAAAGAAAACAAAGAACCTGAAGCTTTCACACACGTTCCGTCGGATAAAAACAGTCTGAACGGTGAGTTTGTTCATTTTACTGTTGATTGATGAAACATTAATATTATTATTGATTTGAATCAAACAGGTTCAGTCTGCGGCAGCATCGCGTGTTCGTACACTCTGAAACGCGTCCACGGTGTTTTGGTTGAAGGAGTATTTGGCTGAAAGTCTGAAAGACAAACCTGCAAACTGACGGAGCATCGACACGACAGCAAATCTATAACTGATAATCAATAAAGAGAAAGAAACGAGCTGAAATTTATGATATTCATCAGTGTTTAATCACCTGATAATAAGAATCTTTGTGCCTTTATATCCACAATGATAGCAGGTCCTCTTTCATGGAGTCCACCATGTTGAACAGACATTTTTCTACAGTAGCCCAGAGCAGACAAACTAAACTCTGATCTGGATATGAACTTTTGATTTTTATGTGACTTTGGCAGTTTTTCTTACATGTTTGAAAGGAGAGTCATCTATGGTCACGAACTTCATGTAGTGGCCAATGAGATCGCGGATACAAGTGGCTGAAACGAGTTTTCTGCGTAGGTATCTGGACTTTGTGACCTTTGTGAACAGATTCATGGTGTCATATCTGATCTCAACAGTTTGCAGGTTGTCACACCAACGTGGTTTATACAAACAGTCCTAAATATGAGTGCAAAGGCATGCAGCACCACCCACCTCCACCTCCACCTCCAGCAGTGCATCGTCATCTACAGCTACAAACTGTGTTACAGGACAAACAGAGGTTCAAACTCTGCGTCAGTGAACAAAAACACGACGTGGTCACCGTCCATGAAGCTGGCCTTCTTCTTCTTCTATGGTGACTATGAGACCTGAATCAGGATGGAGGACTGTCATCGAGACAACCAGTGTGTACTAATGCAGAACAAACTCAATCAGATCTGACAGGATTCATGCTGTGCTGAAGAAGAAGGTTTGTGGAGCATTAAAGATCCAGTTTTCAGACAGAAAGTTCATTCAAAGTGAAAACACGACGTGAACACGACAGGAAACTGGTTTCCTCTGACAGGTGTGAACAGGAGCAGCCTGTAAACACACAAACTGTCAAACTGTATAAAACGGTGAATCGTCTGCATAGAAACAGATTCTTATTTACTCAGTTTGAGTTTAAGTTTCCATTTTTATGAAAATCTGCAGCTGATTTGTATCAGTCGATGTGATCTGGATCAAAACACAAACTGAGAGGAGTTTTGTTGGTTTCGATTGTTTCTCTACGTGAAGTCATTTGAATAATCTATAAATGTTTCAGCTCCAAACACGACCTGACAACTTTGCTGTGAACTTTGCCGATGTGAAATATTTTATCATGAATATTTAGAAAATGATTTGATATTTTTAAACATTCATAAAATCTGAAATTTTAACCCAAATTTGAAAACATGATTTTTGGTTTGACAAGTTAACCCAGTGATTATTCTCTAATGTGTTTATTCTACACGCTGAGAACTAAAAATGTTTAAACTATATGAAGGTGCTGAATATATATAATAATATGTATCAAATACACTAGTCCATCTGTATAAGCATATTTAAAAGATATGTGTGTATATAAAAATGATATAAAACCTTCTGTCTGTGTATCGTCTGCATACAGTTTGACGTTAGTTGCAGGTGAAGGTGAAACTGTGGACATCACCATCATGTAAAATAATTTAAATAACCTTGAAACATTTGAACCTTCTGTCAAGAAAACGGGACGTTTGAATCCAGAAAACTTTAAAAAGATTTAAAGTGAAACATTTTACGTGTGTTCGTGCTGCGTTCAGGTTCATCAGGTGAACTAAATTACAATAATCAGATCTTTTTAACAGTACAGCTACTGTCAGTGTGCTTGAAAGAGAGAGAGAGGGAAGAGGAAAGACGAGAAAATGAAAGGAACAAAAGAGAAACAGTGGAAAGAGGTTCAAAACATCTGGACTGTCAGGAAACATCTGGACTCACAGCTCATCTGTCCTGAAGTCTCTTGGTTGCTGCCGGAGGTCGACTTGTCACGTTTAAACGAGCTGATGTCATAATCACCGGTCCTCGACCTGAAGTCCAGCTGTTCATGAAGCTCAGAGAAAAGTTCTGGTTCTGGTGTTTTTTCATATTTTAGCTCGTTTAGCACAAAAATCCTGTTTACTTTAAAATCAGATTTGATCTTTGTTAATTAATAAAATACATTTTGACTTTTTACATTCACAGAATATCTTTAAAATCAGAAACTAAAAGAACTCATTTAAATTAAATTTGTGTCATATTTTGACATTTTTCAATTAAAATTAAAAAGAAAATTTAAAATCTAAAATTCAAAAACGGCATTCTTGGATATTTCAAAATAAAGGCATCAGTTTATGAATAAAGTCTTTTCAGGTTCGGTCTCAGGTCAAAGGTCAGTTTCAGTTTTACGGACCAAGAACGATAAAAAATAAGTTGAATCAAACTTCAGAAAATGATCGACACAATAAAAAGTCTGATCTGAATATTTTGTCTGATTCATGGAGAAAAATTAATATATGATATTATATATATATATATTATTATATAATAATATATATAATATTATTATATAACAATATATATATTCTTTTATAATATATTATGTTTTATATGTTTTATATTTTAGTTCTTTTCTTTATTTTTACATTTAAAGAGGATTTTTATATTAAAGATGTAAAACATGAAAAAACACACGAGCTTGGTGACTCGTGTTTTGGACTGAAGGCGCGTCGTCGTGTGTTTTTGTTCCCTTCTGTTTGTCTGTCAGGCTCTTCACTGAGTCACATGACCTGCATGTCTCTGCTGCTATCCGTCCAGTTTCTCGTCTTTCCGTCCTCGTCCCTCCGTTAACCCCCTCGAGCGTCCTTCCGTCGTCCCTCCGGCTACCACATGTACGTCTTTGTGGTGTCGATCTGACTCCCCGCCGCCTCCCCTCTCTCCCCCGCCTCCCTCTCCTCCTTGTCCTTCTCGGCCTCGCTCTCCCACAGCGTGATGAGCGGCGGGTACAGCTCGTTCAGTGGGATGGACGTGGCGTGCTGGATGTACTTCTTCAGCGAGTGTCCACACGACTTGTGCTGCTGCACGCGGCGGCCCATGTAGACGACGAGCAGCGCCATGATGGACAGAGCGAACATGGAGCCCATGACGGCCGCCAGCGCCACGCTGCTGCGCCGCGACGCCACCAGCTCCACCGAGAACGCCGCCGCCTCCTTCGTGGTGACGTTCAGACAGGAAGTGTGGACTGGGGAGGAGGAGGAGGGAGTGATGGGGGAGGGGGAGGAGCTGGGAGAGGAGGAGGGGGAGGTGGGGGAGGGAGGAGAGGAGGAGACGGTGAGGCAGACGTGGTACTCGGTGGCAGGAAGGAGGTGCGTCAGGTTATACTCCTGAACATCGACAGGAACCTGGAGAGGAGGGGGAGGACTTACTGTGACATCACATGACATCACTTCCTGTCAATCAACATTTGTTTCTGAGGACATGAAGCCGGAGTTTACGTAATGTCAGTGAACTAACCACATACTTTCCCACTGTTATTACAGACAGTGAACTCAGCACGTAGTTTGCGTGTAGTTCCCGTGTGCAGCGGCGTGCGCTCACCTTGGCCGTGTAGCTGATCTGAGGGTTGTCGATGTGCACGGTGGCGCTGATCCAACGGGGCAGAGGGAGGGGGGAGTCCTGCTGGTTCTGACCCGCAGACGAGGCTCCTCTGCTGGGATACAACTTCCACTCCAACACCACCGACTGGGCGTGCACCACCTGCACAGGAAACAGGAAACAGGAAGCTGTCAGAGCTGTGATAAAAGAAACAGACGACAAAGAGACGTGCGGCGTTCACCTTCGCCAGAACCACCAGAGAGGCCGCCGCCGCGGACGAGTTCCCCAGCCACGGCTGCTCTCTGCTGGGCTCAGAGTCTGGCCGGCTCCCCTCACTCCACCACCAGCCAACAGAGTCCACGAACACGGAGACGCTCTTTGTGTCGGCTCCCTCCATGTTCCACGCCACGCAGGTATACACACCTGAGAACACGAGCCAATCAGAAACCAAATCAACTTCCTGTTGTCTCTGTATGACATCACAAACTGACGGATCAGCTGATCAGAGGCGTGTCCTCTGACCTGCGTCTGACGGCTCCGCGTGTTCGATCACCAGCGCTCCGGGCTCCGACACGCGATGCTTCTTCTTCTTCCTGCTCAGGCCACGCCCCTCCTCTGATATGATTGGTGCAGCCATCGCCTCTGAGCTCACCTGAGCAGGAAGAGAGGAAAGACAGAAATGATCAGAACAAATAGAGTCCGGTTCTGGACGATTCTGATGTCAGTTCGCTCTCCTTTGACTGTCTGACGGGTAAACTTCAGTACAGGTGAGTAACATCAGGCGGCGTCAGGTGATCCTGACCCAACAGATTATTCCCTGTTGGTCTGTGCTCGGTCCGGTCTGGTTCCGCTCACCTTGTCTCCGGTGGGCGTCACCCAGTAGAACTGGGGGGCGGGGTCAGCGTCTGCCCAGCACTCCAGTGTGATTGGCTGCCCGGCGCTGACGTTCAGAGCAGGCGGGAAGGCGTGAGGAGAGATGTGAGGTAAGCAGCTGTTAGTCCCGCCCCCACCGCCTCCATCGACTCCGCCCCACCCAACTGACACCACCTCCTGCAGCTCCCGACCAATCAGGTGAGGCGGAGAGGAGCAGAGGGTGACGGAGGACTCCAGAATCCTGAGATGTGATTGGTTGCCAAGGTGAGGCCCCCAGGAGGAGAGACAGTCACAGCGCAGGGGGTTAGAGTGGAGAGACACCTCCTCCAGGGAGGAGAGGGAGGAGAGGAGGTCTCCAGAGAGGAGGCTCAGCTGGTTACTGTGGAGGAGGAGAGTCCTGAGGGAGGACAGGTCACTGAGGGAGGAGGAGAGGAGGAGAGGAAGAGAGGAGAGGAGTGGAACGGTGAAAGGAAATAAGGAGGGATGAGAAGCCAGAGGCAAAATTTAGATATTTTTTCATCAGACAGTCAGACAGACAGACAGACAGGTAAACAGACAGACAGGTAAACAGACAGACAGACAGGTAAACAGACAGACAGACAGACAGGTAAACAGACAGACAGACAGGTAAACAGACAGACAGACAGGTAAACAGACACCTGAAGGCCTGCGGGTCGATGTACGACAGTCGTGGGTTGTTGCAGAGTTCCAGTTTTACGATTTCTGGAAGGTTCTTGAACGCAGCTTGCTCCACCATCAACAGCTCCTCCATGTTGTTCAAACTAAACACACACACATACACACACACACACACACACACACACACACAAACACACAGACACACACACACACACACACACACACACACACACACAAACACACAGACACACACACACAGACACACACACACACACACACACACACACACACACACAAACACACAGACACACACACACACACACACACACACACACACAGACACACACACACACACACAGACACACACACACACACACACACACACACACAGACACACACACACACACACACACACACAGACACACACACACACACACAAACACACACACACACACACACACACACAAACACACACACACACACACAAACACACACACACACACACACACAGACACACACACACACACACACACAGACACACTTAATATAATTATAATAATAAACATGATTTTATTATTCAGTGTATCTCATCTTTACTGAACTGACCCTGAAGGTAACATCGCTCTGTGTAAACGACAAAGTGACTTCAGGTCGGGTATCAGACTCACCTGAGCTCCTCCAGGTGTTGAAGGTTCTGGAAATCTCCCTGCTGGACTCGGCTGATCGGGTTCCTGTTCAGATCCAGGAACTTCAGGTTAGGGAGCACGCTCAGAGCGTCCCGAGGAACAGACCTGTCAGAAAACAACGTCACGTCAGCCAATCACAGACGGAGTCTCAGAGGAACCGAACCGAAGACGTGGACCTTGGACTCACCTGAGCCGGTTGTCGCAGAAGGAGAGGCTCTCCAGATAGTCCAGGCCCAGGAAGGCAGCGGAGGGGACGGAGGCCAGACCCATCCCGGCCAGAACCAGGCTGTGGAGGCGGGACAGAGGCAGGAAGTTCTTCTCCTCCAGACCCAGGATGGGGTTCTCCCCGATCATCAGGATCTCCAGGGACGGCAGGGACTCAAACCAGCGACTGTCAATGGCCACCAGCCGGTTGGAGTTCAGGTGGAGCCTGCAGGACAGAGCAGAGGGCGGGAAACTGATTCACCTGGTCATTACATATTCAATGATCTGCAGTGCATGATGGGTAATTTGCTTAGCTAAAGAACTTTGAAGAATTTTAAAGAATTCTGAAGAACTTTAAAGAACTTTAAAGAACTCTGAAGAACTTTGAAGAACTTTAAAGAACTCTGAAGAACTTTGAAGAACTCTGAAGAACTTTGAAGAACTTTAAAGAATTCTGAAGAACTTTAAAGAACTTTGAAGAACTCTGAAGAACTTTGAAGAACTTTAAAGAATTCTGAAGAATTTTAAAGAACTTTGAAGAACTCTGAAGAACTTTAAAGAATTCTGAAGAACTCTGAAGAACTTTGAAGAACTTTAAAGAATTCTGAAGAACTTTAAAGAACTTTGAAGAACTCTGAAGAACTTTGAAGAACTTTAAAGAATTCTGAAGAATTTTAAAGAACTTTGAAGAACTCTGAAGAACTTTAAAGAATTCTGAAGAACTCTGAAGAACTTTGAAGAACTTTAAAGAATTCTGAAGAATTTTAAAGAATTCTGAAGAACTCTGAAGAACTTTGAAGAACTTTAAAGAACTCTGAAGAACTTTAAAGAACTTTGAAGAACTTTGAAGAACTCTGAAGAACTTTGAAGAACTCTGAAGAACTCTGAAGAACTCTGAAGAACTTTAAAGAACTCTGAAGAACTTTGAAGAACTTTAAAGAACTCTGAAGAACTTTAAAGAACTTTAAAGAACTTTGAAGAACTTTGAAGAACTCTGAAGAACTTTGAAGAACTTTGAAGAACTCTGAAGAACTTTGAAGAACTCTGAAGAACTTTGAAGAACTTTAATGAACTCTGAAGAACTTTGAAGAATTTTAAAGAACTTCGAACAACTTTGAAGAACTTTGCAGGTTCTTCAGGAGGAAGTCCATGAGGTCACTGAGGTGCATCTAAGGCTCCTGTAGCTTCTGAGGGTCCTTCAGGAGATCATAGTGGTAATTGATGAGGTTCTTTTGGACCTTCAGGTGGTTCGTTTGGTCACTGAGGTGGTTCTACTGGACCTAAAAATGATTTTAATGGTCCTTTATGTAACTCTAGTGTTCTTTGAGGGGTTCAGTCATGTCTTTCTAAAGGTCCTGCTTGAGGTGAAGGAGGTGGAGTTACCTCAGCAGGTTGGTGAGTCCAGCAAAGGCTTTGGGTCCGATGGAGGAGATCCGGTTGTGGTTGATGTAGAGTTCTTCCAGACTGGACAGGTTCCTCAGACTGAAGTCCTCCAGCTCCTCGATGAGGTTCTCCTCCAGGTACAGAGTGACCAGGTGACCCAATGAGGACAGACCCGTGGAGCTCACCTGGAACCAGAACACAGACGGCGTTCATGGATCTGCTGAAGAACCTCGCTGTTACTATGACGACAGCAGCTGTGAGTGTGTGTGTGTGTGTGTGTGTGTGTGTGTGTGTGAGAGTGTGTGTGTGTGTCACCTGTGTGAAGTGGTTCTGGGACAGGTCCAGCTCGGTCAGGTTGGTCAGGCTCTGCAGCTCGGTGGTGATGGAGGAGATGTTGTTGCTCTGCAGCAGCAGCACCTGAAACAAACGTCAGAACACGTTCACCGGTCGGTCCGACAGGCGGTTCTGTAACTTGGTCTCGCCCGTCGACCTGTTTGCGGCCCGTCACAGAGTCAGGCGGATGTGACGAGCATTACCTGAGTGTCGGCTGAGACGTTGGCCGGGACTCTCTGCAGGTGCAGCTCGTTGCAGTCGACCGTCCGGGCCTGGTGGTACACGGACTGAGGCGTGTACCACGGCCTCGTCTCACACACACACTGCAGAGGACACAGCACGGCACCTACAGGACACACACACACACACACACACACACACACACACACACACACACACACACACACACACACACACACCATCAGATCCACACTCGTCCTCAGGTACCTGTCTGTCTGTCTGTAAACCTGTCTGTCTTTACCGTGACTGGCCCCGCCCACTCCAGCAGACACTGATAATGTCATCAGAGAGAGGTGGAGGATGAAAAGGACTGCAAATCCCATGGTGCACTGGGGCGGAGCAGACAGGACGTGTTGGGTTAAACTTCCTGCTGAAGGTCAGAGTCACGTGCACCTGGAAGAAACACACAGGAAGTGATGTCATTAACTGATGACAGACACTATTCCCAAAGCAACAGCTGCCGAGGCTCATGGGTAATGTAGTATTTACAAACCGAGTTAGAGGCAGGTAAGTCCACACACACACACACACACACACACACACACATACACATACACAAAGGCACAGCAGGGAAGAAAATGGGGACACCCTGCCTCTGCTGCCATGACAACCAGCCAGGAAGTGACATAGAGAAGGGGGGGGGTTGACCTCTGAGCTGCTCTGTGATTGGCTCAGCAGTGTGAACCTGAACGCAGCAGTTTGGACCTGAACGCAGCAGTCTGAACCTGAACGCAGCAGTTTGGACCTGAACGCAGCAGTCTGAACCTGAACGCAGCAGTCTGAACCTGAACGCAGCAGTTTGGACCTGAACGCAGCAGTCTGAACCTGAACGCAGCAGTCTGAACCTGAATGCAGCAGTTTGGATCTGAACGCAGCAGTTTGGACCTGAACGCAGCAGTCTGAACCTGAATGCAGCAGTTTGGATCTGAACGCAGCAGTTTGGACCTGAATGCAGCAGTCTGAACCTGAATGCAGCAGTTTGGATCTGAACGCAGCAGTCTGAACCTGAACGCAGCAGTCTGAACCTGAATGCAGCAGTTTGGATCTGAACGCAGCAGTTTGGATCTGAACGCAGCAGTTTGGACCTGAATGCAGCAGTCTGAACCTGAATGCAGCAGTTTGGATCTGAACGCAGCAGTCTGAACCTGAACGCAGCAGTCTGAACCTGAACGCAGCAGTCTGAACCTGAATGCAGCAGTTTGGATCTGAACGCAGCAGTTTGGACCTGAACGCAGCAGTCTGAACCTGAACACAGCAGTTTGGACCTGAACGCAGCAGTTTGGATCTGAACACAGCAGTCTGAACCTGAACGCAGCAGTCTGAACCTGAACGCAGCAGTTTGGACCTGAACGCAGCAGTTTGGATCCGAACGCAGCGGTTTGGACCTGAACGCAGCAGTCTGAACCTGAATGCAGCAGTTTGGATCTGAACGCAGCAGTTTGGATCTGAACGCAGCAGTTTGGACCTGAACGCAGCAGTTTGGATCTGAACGCAGCAGTCTGAACCTGAACGCAGCAGTTTGGATCTGAACACAGCAGTCTGAACCTGAACGCAGCAGTTTGGACCTGAACACAGCAGTCTGAACCTGAACGCAGCAGTTTGGACCTGAACGCAGCAGTCTGAACCTGAACGCAGCAGTTTGGATCTGAACGCAGCAGTTTGGACCTGAACGCAGCAGTTTGGACCTGAACGCAGCAGTCTGAACCTGAACGCAGCAGTTTGGACCTGAACACAGCAGTTTGGACCTGAACGCAGCAGTTTGGACCTGAACACAGCAGTCTGAACCTGAACGCAGCAGTTTGGATCTGAACACAGCAGTTTGGATCTGAACGCAGCAGTTTGGATCTGAACACAGCAGTCTGAACCTGAACGCAGCAGTCTGAACCTGAACGCAGCAGTCTGAACCTGAATGCAGCAGTTTGGACCTGAATGCAGCAGTTTGGATCTGAACACAGCAGTTTGGATCTGAATGCAGCAGTTTGGATCTGAACGCAGCAGTCTGAACCTGAACGCAGCAGTTTGGACCTGAACACAGCAGTTTGGATCTGAACACAGCAGTTTGGATCTGAACGCAGCAGTCTGAACCTGAACGCAGCAGTTTGGATCTGAACGCAGCAGTTTGGATCTGAACGCAGCAGTTTGGATCTGAACGCAGCAGTCTGAACCTGAACGCAGCAGTCTGAACCTGAACGCAGCAGTCTGAACCTGAACGCAGCAGTTTGGACCTGAACACAGCAGTTTGGATCTGAACACAGCAGTCTGAACCTGAACGCAGCAGTCTGAACCTGAACGCAGCAGTCTGAACCTGAACGCAGCAGTTTGGACCTGAACACAGCAGTTTGGATCTGAACGCAGCACAGAGCTGGTTCAAACATCTAAACCTCCTCCTCCTTCTCGTCCTCCTCCTTGTTAACAACAGACCGGACGAGCTTCGTCTCTCTCCTCCTCCTCACATCTAAACACGTCTCCTGCCCCTCCTGCTGCTGAACAGATGGAATATTGATGAGGTGATATTAATTATTTAACAAGCTGCAAGCGCCTCGTTAAGAGTCCTGGTAAGGAAGCTGTGATTGGAGAGCAGGAGGAGCTGGTTAATTAACTCTGACACACACACCTCCATCACTTCAGAGGACGTTAAATGGACGTTACACTGACCTTTAATCTACTTTAATCATTCATGGTCGCGTTGTGAGGACGCTGTTTTGTCCCCAAAAGGACGTTGAGTCCTCACAATGTGACATCAACGTCCCAATGTGAGTAACACACAGCGGACGTGGACATGAAGATAGAAGAACATGCTGACAGGAAACAGTATCATGAGCTCACAGCTAACAAACTGAGCTAACATCAGCTAACATCAGCTAACAAACTAGTAGCCAAACCACTAGCCCCAGACTCAAAGCACCAGCACAGGTTCAGGTTCAGACCAAAGCCGAGCTCTGTGCGGGGTGGAAGGATACGCTGCTCATGAAGAAATAGTTCCAACTGTGTTTTTACAACAAACATGCTAATCAGTGGAGCTGGTTAGCTGTCTTTATGCTAAGCTAAGCTAAGCTAGCACAGTGCTCTGTGCTGAACACACCTGTCCCTTTAAAACAGCTGCAGGTCAGTGATGATGTCATCACGTGACGAACACACAGATGTTTGATTTGTTGTAACTAAATATTGTCTGATCAATGACGTCATCGATATACTCTAATGTTTCGTCCTATCACATTCCGCGTGCACTCTGACGTCACGCATCAGGTCACAACTTTCATTTGATTGAATTTATAAAGATGAGGATGATGGTGCGTTCTGGGACAGTCGTATTTATCACATTCATTCACATTAAACCTCACAGCTGTCCTCCGGATCAGACCCGAACCTCAGAACTGGACCAGCACCGCGCGGGGGACAGGACAGACGCCCATGTTCTCACCTTGCTCCTCCGCCTGCTGCTCCTCCTGCTCCGCCGCTCCGAGACCACAGGCCGGTCAGAGTCCGGCAAAAACCCGCAGAGTCCGGTAGAGTTCGGTAGAGTTCGGTAGAAGCGGGAGTATCTCCGGTTTGTTGATCCAGATGAGGCCGAGCTGAGTGTCGCTGCTGCCGCTTTTATCTGAAGAATCCCTCCCTGCTCTGTCTGTCAGCTCCGCGGCAGAACACTCTGGATCAGCCAATCAGCTTTATAGGCCACTGGATGACGGACCAATCAGAGCGCGGATGCTGTACAGAGGTGATGGGGGGGGGCTGTGACATGACGTAATGCTCCAGATTCTCCTCATGACGCCCCCCCCCCCTTCCTGTCCTCTGTGAGAACTTTAATGACTCAACAACAACAACACAACAACAACACAACAACAACAACACAACAACACAACAACAACAACAACAACACAACAACAACACAACAACAACAACAACACAACAACAACACAACAACAACAACAACACAACAACAACACAACAACACAACAACAACAACAACACAACAACAACAACAACAACACAACAACACAACAACAACAACAACAACAACACAACAACAACAACACAACAACAACACAACAACAACAACACAACAACAACACAACACAACAACACAACACAACAACAACACAACACAACAACAACACAACACAACAACACAACAACAACACAACACAACAACAACACAACAACAACAACAACAACACAACAACACAACACAACAACAAAACAACACAACAACAACAACACAACAACACAACACAACAACAACACAACAACAACAACACAACAACAACAACAACACAACAACAACAACACAACAACACAACAACAACACAACACAACAACAACACAACACAACAACAACACAACAACAACACAACACAACAACAACACAACACAACAACAACAACACAACAACAACAACACAACAACACAACACAACACAACAATAACACAACACAACAACAACACAACACAACAACAACACAACACAACAACAACACAACAACAACAACAACAACAACAACAACAACATAACAACAACAACACAACAACACAACAACAACACAACACAACAACAACACAACAACAACAACAACACAACAACAACAACAACACAACACAACAACAACAACACAACAACAACAACAACAACACAGCTCAGTATAACTAATAATAACAATAATTTAACTCTTCAGACTAAATGTGGAACATCATTAACATCGTTAACTCCTCGGTCATTGAACTCATCGTCTTTGATGATTTTAACTTTCAAAGTCTGAATGACAACAATGCTAACAGGAAGTGCTAACAGGAAGTGCTAACTGTTAATTCAGCTCACATGTGGAGACACGTACAGTGACATCACTGTGATGTCATCACTGACATCATCGAATCAAAAATTTCATATTTAACTTTGTTTTTGTTTTTTCAAATTAATTTCAGTGAAAACTCTAAATAATAATTTAATTTGTACAAACTGAAAATGAAGTTAAATCTGTGATGATTCAAAATAATTAAATAATTAAAGAGAATTGAATTTCCATAATTAGTTTTCAGTTTTATTAAACAAACTTTAAATTCTTTGTATGAACAGAAAGATTTATCTGATGAGTCACATGTTTAATTTCAGTTATTACTGTAACATTTAAATGTTTTCACAGTGTATGAATCTGAGGATCTGATTGGCTGGAAGCAGAAATGAACATGAGGACAAACAGGAAGTCAAGCTGATCGATCAGTCTGATGTCATGTGACAGACGAGACGTCTCCATGACAACAAGAGAAGAAGATGAGACAGCTGATGACATAATCAGTGATGTTACTGATCCAGTAAATCTGAGTCGTTGTTACTGTACACACACACACACACACACACACACACTCCTGATGTTTACTTCAGTGTAAATTCAAACTAAGCTGATTTATGAGGCAGCCGGAGTGTGTGTGTGTGTCCTGAACTACACACCAGCGGTCCAATCACAGCTGAGCAGGTGTGACATTTACCTGAGAACGTTTTGTTGACAGGTGTGTTCAAAACGAGGCTCTGACAGCCTTAGCAACAGTAACCAACGGGGGGTGGGGCTTTCATGAAGGAGAGCGGCCATTTGTTTTTGTAGTTTTTTAAGAATCAGATTAAATATTTGATGATGAACTTTGTACGACACAATGAAGTTTTTACAGAATAAAGTGTTTTAAATTCATTTACAGTAAAATAATAAATCTGCATTTCACTGTAAAACATTTGAATGTATTTATGACAGTTTTTTTTACAGTGAAACTGTCGAAGCAGAGAGTCTTTAGAGCTTTAAGCCTCATTTACACAGGGGACGTAACGGCCGCGTAACGGCTGCGCCGCGGTCACCGGAGCTGATCGCTGCCACTCTAGTCAATGAGACCATTCACACCGGGCGCGCCGCGTAACGTCTCAGCAGCGTCCCAGCAGCGGCTCTCCGCTCTGCAGCGCGAGCATTCCGTAGCACTTCTATTTTTGACGGAGCCGCTGCTGATTCGCGTCAAGCTCAACAGAGCAGATTGCACCAGACAGGAAGTCCGACACAGAATCAAAGTAATACACTTCCGCCCCCTTTCAAAATAAAACACAATACGCCGTTCATGTAGCCTATCACAACGTCACATCAACATTACGCCATGACCGGTGGCACCAGGTCAGCAGTCAATCGATCAAAGGGTCTCAACATGGACGACGACAGAGTAATTGTTGAAGTGGAACAACACACAATAATTCATGACACAACAGATCCTTTTTATAATCTCTTCCACGTCAGAGAAGCAAAGTAAGCTGTTTGTTGTTGTTGTTTCCACAGTTTATCACGGGATCTCGCGGTTTAGCGTACGTTCAGGATTATTATACGGCTGGCTCGCAAGGCAGCGCTACGCTGCTGTTACGCGCCCGGTGTGAGTTGACGCCGGGCAGAGGACGGAGCCGTTCCGCGGCGCAGCCGTTCCGCGGCGCTTACGTCCCCTGTGTAAATCCCGCGTTAGAGTCTTTCAGCTTGTTGTTTCTGTTTTGGTTCACTCCCACAGGAAGTGATTTTCAGAATAAAAACTGCAAAAAGTGTCTGAACACTTCCTAAAACAGCTGATTCAAGGATTTCAAGGATTCGAGGAGTTTTAATTGTCATTTCAACACGTTAACATGGAATGGAATGAAATTAGTTTCCCTGGTCCCGGAGCAGCCCAATGTCAGAGTAAAAATAGAAAAGAACTAGCTAACTAAGTATAAATATTAAAATAAACAAGATAAAATATGCAAATTTAAGCAAGTATATAAAATAAATGTAGGAGTCTAAAACAGTACAACAGTATAACACCATATTAGTGAGGATGTGCAAGTATGATGTTAATGTTCCTGTTTGTGTCGTTATCGTAGATTTAAAATGATCGTTAATCGTTTCAGCGTCGCACTCTCCAGTTTCAGTCAGAGTGTCCTGATCAAATAATTATCTTTATTAATAACATCAGAGGATACACTGTCTGTGAAGTGTTCTCACGTCATCACTGAATCATCCTTAATAAACTGTATTTATGATCTATGAACATTCAGCTTTAATGTGAATAATCTGACAGTCTAACATGGATTATTATTATTATTAATATTCTTCTTCTGTTGTTCCTGATGATCAGGACATTTAAACTCTTCAGTGACCTCTGATGGCAGCATGGAGAACTACAAGTCCAGAGATCATCTGTAACAGAGTTCAGGTCAGTGTTAGTAGATCAGCTGACAGCTGCAGATTATTTTACACAGAATGAAACAAGAAAAATATGAAAAAAATGAGTCGAATTTCATTGAATTCTTCTTCTGTTGACAGTCAGTGAGACACAAACAGCTTCAGTCTGTCTCTGTGCTCATTAAAGATCTGTTTGATTTTGAAGTTTAGACTCTGAACACACTTCCTGTTGATGTTTGTCAACAGATGACAAATCATATTCAGGCGTGTGGTCACCATGACGACAGCTCTGCAAGCTGTCATTGATCAGACATCAGGTCATCACTGATGAGTCAGCAGATTCTGAAAACAACTGAGACTACGTCCAGGTTTTAGACAGTCTGCGGGGACGTCACGGAGACTACGTCCAGGTTTTAGACAGTCTGCGGGGACGTCACGGAGACTACGTCCAGGTTTTAGACAGTCTGCAGTCTGCGGGGACGTCACGGAGACTACGTCCAGGTTTTAGACAGTCTGCGGGGACGTCACGGAGACTGCGTCCAGGTTTTAGACAGTCTGCGGGGACGTCACGGAGACTACGTCCAGGTTTTAGACAGTCTGCGGGGACGTCACGGAGACTACGTCCAGGTTTTAGACAGTCTGCGGGGACGTCACGGAGACTGCGTCCAGGTTTTAGACAGTCTGCGTGGACGTCACGGAGACTGTGTGTGTGTGTGTGTGTGTGTGTGTGTGCACACCAACAGAAACAGGCATGTTCATAAAAATAGTTTTTAATGTCTCCAGTCATCGACACGTGGAACATGTAGAACTCTGTCTCAGAAAAATAAAAGCAGGCCCCACCCCTTTACATCAATAAACTCCTCAGCCAATCACAGGCGAGGAGGGGCAGGGCCATGCTGGCTCTGATGGCGAGGACAGGCCACAGAAACAACACGTCAGTAAACACTGGTCAGAATATATTCATATGTTCAGATTATAGATTTTATGTACAGAAAGAATCACAATACAAAAAACATGTTTACAATTCAAGATCAACGAGCTTCCTGTCTGATGACATCACGCTGCAAAGCATCATGGGACGTGATGTTTAAATATAAACATAGAGGACGAGGTCAGACATGACAGGTGTGTTAGCGACCCTCAGTCTGTTAGCTCATTGGACAGTCACTAGCCTCATGGCGACACACTTTGTGACGAAGGAAGTAAAGAGTAACCACCGCTCAGACTAACAGGAATACAGCTGCTGGTAGGCTGAGCTAACGATGGAGCTAACAGAGCTAACGATGGAGCTAACAGAGCTAACCATGGAGCTAACAGAGCTAACGATGGAGCTAACAGAGCTAACCATGGAGCTAACAGAGCTAACCATGGAGCTAACAGAGCTAACCATGGAGCTAACAGAGCTAACCATGGAGCTAACAGAGCTAACGATGGAGCTAACAGAGCTAACAATGGAGCTAACAGAGCTAACGATGGAGCTAACAGAGCTAACCATGGAGCTAACAGAGCTAACAATGGAGCTAACAGAGCTAACGATGGAGCTAACAGAGCTAACAATGGAGCTAACAGAGCTAACGATGGAGCTAACAGAGCTAACCATGGAGCTAACAGAGCTAACGATGGAGCTAACAGAGCTAACGATGGAGCTAACAGAGCTAACCATGGAGCTAACAGAGCTAACGATGGAGCTAACAGAGCTAACAATGGAGCTAACAGAGCTAACGATGGAGCTAACAGAGCTAACCATGGAGCTAACCATAGAGCTAACACAGCTAACATGTAGCTAACAACCTCTTTATAAATCAGAATTGAACCTTTCAAACGTTTTTGTGACATCATCGTTTACTTTTTGTCTTTGACTTCCGTCCACAAACTTTTGTCCATGTGAAGACACACGGAGCTGTCTGCGTCCCAGGATACATTGCTGTAAGAATCATCCAATCAGAGCTTCAGATGTCGAACTTTAAAACTTTGTGACATCACAGCCATCTCCATGGCGACAGCAGCGGTCAGACAGGAAGCTCTGACAAACAGATTCAAAGTTCATCGACATCATCGAGTAGCAGTTAAACATGTGACCAAAGCAGGAGCCAATGAGAGCTCTGCGGACGCTGGATCACCGAGACAACGGTGAAAAAATGATGTGCCGGTTCTCATCGTCATGACGACGTGCCTGTCGCTACGACGACACTAAAGATTAATCAGAACACGGATCATCTACATCGATGTTTGTTTGTTTCATCAGCTGGTAATCAAGTCCTGGAATACCTTGAAAACTTTGAACAAAGTGCTTAAAAAGTCCTTGAAACTCAAATCAGGACAGATGACGTTAATTAGTTTTTTTAGCGAGCTCTGATTGGTCGAGTGAATCATGACATCACGACACGAGTCGATCAGAAACTGATGTCACTCTTTGTCAGTCTTTATTACCCATGATTCCTCCTGGCACATCATTTTTTACAGCAGACGTGACGGCGACTTTAAAAAATGGAGTCTGGACATTACCCAGAATGCAACGCGGTTACGGATCAATATAAAAACATTCTTCATGTTCTGCTGGTGAGAGAAACGTTAAACATGTCGACTCAAAGCTCTTTGACTAAAAATGGCTTCTTCTTCTTCTTCACGGCGTCAGCGCCGTCATGGTCAGCGGCGGCGGCGAGCTCCGAGCCGTGAACAAACGATGCTGCAGCTCTGATTGGTTAAGGCGTCGTCACTCTGTAAAAACACGTCGTCGGGTAGAAAAATAGAGTCATGCTGTGAAGAGAGAACAGTCCAACACGATGGCTTAGTGCTGCGTTTACAGGCACCGCTGAGGCTGGGAAATCACAGCGCCAGGAGCCGAGCTGAGGCTGAACACGCCATCTGTGATTGGACGAAAAAAAGAGGAACGAATTTAAAACTTCAACACGAACCAACGTTCAGCTTCACTCAGCTCCTGATGCGTGTGTGTAAATGTGTGTGTGTGTAAACACGTGTGTGTGTAAACATGTGTGTAAACGTGTGTGTGTGTAAACGCGTGTGTGTGTGTGAACACGTGTGTGAGTGTAAACACGTGTGTGTGTAAACGTGTGTGTGTGTCAGCAGCCTCGGCGTCACACACAGAAGCATAGAAATACGTCAACAGCGTCATCACGAGGAGCTTTCGGCTCCGCAGCAACAATAACAGCAACAACCTGCAGGTCGGCAACAGTCGAGGGGGGGGGAGCCGTGGTTACCATGGCAACCACAGAGCTCAGCTAGCATCAGAAAGAGCAACAACAACAACAACAACAACAGTCTGTAAGAAGAACCAGAGAGTCTTCAATGAAATATAAAAATCAATCTGCAGCTTCTGACAACGCCACAAGATTCACGTCACGGCGAGCTGCAATGACGCGTCACGTCACAGCGAGCTGCAATGACGCGTCACGTCACGGCGAGCTGCAATGACGCGTCACGTCACGGCGAGCTGCAATGACGCGTCACGTCACGGCGAGCTGCAATGACGCGTCACGTCACTGCGAGCTGCAATGACGCGTCGCAAATTCAGTGTCCGAGGACTGAAGTTGGATTCTCAGCTGAGCTGCTGTTTTTGTTATTTACATAAATAAATGAAGATTTTGAGCGTTCTTGATAACAAAGATGGCCGCCACGTCATTCCTGATATCGTTCACCTTCTTAAAGGGCCGGTGTGTCTCACTGACGGAGTGTGTTCACCTGTTGTGTTACGTTATGTTGAACCACATTGTTTCTACAGCAGCCCAGAAGGATCAAACCAAACGCAGACGTAGAACCCACATTTATCCTGCATGCTTCAACTGAGAGGGAGAGGTGAGGGGTTTTCAGTCGGCTGCAATCTTAAACTTCACCACTAGATGGCGCTAAATTCTACACACCGGACCTTTAAAGAAGAATTTGAGACTATGAAAGACGTCTGTCAGTTGACGTGGGCCTCCACAGACTGAACCGTTGGATCAACGTCACCTCAGCGGAGGGAAAGTTAACGAATGTGGCGTCTCGTCTGAGAAGTCTGATCAGTCGTCACGGTAACCGAAGCCTTGATATGAGCGTTTCCATGGAAACTTGTGGCGCCGTGGCTGCAGATGAAACGCGGTGAATCCGAGGCTTCAGGAACAAAATGCAGAAAAACAATCAGCAAACGCCGGAATGAACGCTGACGTTAAAACGATCGTCTGAAGGAATGTGACTAAAATATACAAGAGACAAAGAACGTGGCATCATCATCATCATCATTATCATCATCATCGTGAGCCCTCCTCTGTGATTGGTCACTTCAAACTGGGTGGAGGAGTCCGGTCCAATGACAGGCCATGCATAAGGAGAAAGGAGGCGGCCAATCAGAGCAAAGCAAAAATCCAGCAGACAAAGTTTATAAAACGTTCATCTGGGAGTGAAAATCAAGCGCACCCAGGACAGTCAGGAGCCACGATGACACCAGAACCAGAACCAGTCAGATCTTCAAGAATCTGCTGAAATAAATAAGCACTCATTAAAAAACAGATGAGAAAAGAGAAAACGAGCTCATGAATATTAACGAGGCTCAGGTCAAAAAAAGTCTTTCGGGTTGAGTCGAGCTCGATCAGTCCATCGATCATAAATCCAGTAAAAACTGTGAACCAGTTCCAGTTAGTCTGACCTCATAACAGTCCAACACAAAAAGAAATCCACCTCATGTCTGCAGAGAAGCGTTTGTTTTCTCCACCTGCTCCTCATCGTAGTGTTCGAGCGCTAAATAAATGAGGGGCGGGGTTAAAGTTGGAAGAGGCGGAGCTCCACGTCTTAAATCATTCCAACAGACTTCTGTCTACTGAGCGAGGAGTCTCCAGCCGTCCAAAGGTCCATAAACCATCAAACCTTCCAGCCTAACCGGCCGGGCCTCAGGACCCAAAGTCTACCTGGTTCCTGGTCTGAGTCTGCTCCGACCCTCCAGGAGGCGAGGCGAGTTCTGTGCCCAGTGAGGAGCTGTGCAAGGCGGGCAGGGAGCTCAGGGTTTCTGGGGTCCGGGGGAGAGAACCACGGGGGTGGACAGGCCATCCACGCTCAGAGCCGGGATGTGGATCTGATTACTGCCGTTAGAGGGAAACTGAAGGAGACACACAAAGACACGATGATGTCATCACAGGTACTGCATTACACAGGTACACACCTCACGTACTTTTACTGCAGTATTTTTATTTAATGTCACTTTATACCTCCAGGTTTAGTCCAGCGTGTACCTGTGTGGTCTCATCGTGTAATTTACAGCTGAACCACAAGGAGGCGACGCACGCACACACACACAGGAAGTCTCTTTGAATCCACTGAGATCATTCAAAGGTTCATATGTGATTAATTATTAATTATATATTCATGAGCTGTGATGTCACACACTGACACACTTGTTGTTGTCGGTCGTGTTGTTGTTGTCGGTCGTGTTGTTGTCGGTCATGCTGTTGTTGTCGGTCATGCTGTTGTTGTCGGTCATGCTGTTGTTGTCGGTCGCGTTGTTGTTGTCGGTCGTGTTGTTGTCGGTCGTGCTGTTGTTGTCGGTCGTGCTGTTGTTGTCGGTCGCGTTGTTGTTGTCGGTCGTGCTGTTGTTGTCGGTCGTGCTGTTGTTGTCGGTCGTGCTGTTGTCGGTCGTGTTGTTGTCGGTCGTGTTGTTGTTGTCGGTCGTGCTGTTGTTGTCGGTCGTGCTGTTGTTGTCGGTCGTGCTGTTGTTGTCGGTCGTGCTGTTGTCGGTCGTGCTGTTGTTGTCGGTCGTGCTGTTGTTGTCGGTCGTGCTGTTGTCGGTCGTGTTGTTGTTGTCGGTTGTGCTGTTGTCGGTCGTGCTGTTGTTGTCGGTCGTGCTGTTGTTGTCGGTCGTGTTGTTGTTGTCGGTCGTGTTGTTGTTGTCGGTCGTGCTGTTGTTGTCGGTCGTGTTGTTGTCGGTCGTGCTGTTGTTGTCGGTCGTGCTGTTGTCGGTCGTGCTGTTGTCGGTCGTGCTGTTGTCGGTCGTGTTGTTGTTGTCGGTCGTGCTGTTGTCGGTCGTGTTGTTGTTATCGGTCGTGCTGTTGTCGGTCGTGCTGTTGTTGTCGGTCGTGCTGTTGTCGGTCGTGCTGTTGTCGGTCGTGTTGTTGTCGGTCATGCTGTTGTTGTCGGTCGTGCTGTTGTTGTCGGTCGTGTTGTTGTCGGTCGTGTTGTTGTTGTCGGTCGTGCTGTTGTCGGTCGGGTTGTTGTTGGTCGTGCTGTTGTTGTCAGTCGTGCTGTTGTCGGTCGTGTTGTTGTCGGTCGTGTTGTTGTTGTCGGTCGTGCTGTTGTCGGTCGTGCTGTTGTCGGTCGTGCTGTTGTTGTCGGCCGTGTTGTACATGATTTGAACTGATGGTATCAGTGAACAGATGGCGACTCTGTGAGAGACCTGCACCAGGTACAGCCCAGTGTGTGTGTGTGTGTGTGTGTCACTGCAGTACACATTCAGACGTGTAATAAACTTTGAACGCAGATCAGATTTGTGTGTGTGCGTGCGTGTGTGTGTGTCTACACGCACGCACGCACGCACGCACACACACAGGAAGCTCTGAAGTCTTATTTTGGCAGGTCACGGTCACTTTTATTTCTATGTTTGTGTTTTCACTGACTCACTCACTTCCTGCAGATGTTTCACAATAAAAGCCTTCAGAATAACTTCCTCTTTTGTCAGACAATGTTTGTTTTGTTCCATTTACGTTCTCTATACAGATCAGTGTAACACAGACAGACAGCTGTTCACGCTGTGAGACATCAACGTGTTGTCTGTCTGTCTGTCTGTCATCACCATGGCAACACGGCGAGCTCGGAGTTTACCTGGAAGGAGAGTTTGGCCGGAGAGCGGGGAGCGATCGGACTGAGGGTGCTCCAGAAGTGGATTGTCGAGGGAAGAGGACTGGGAGTCAACAGGACCGGAGTCTGGACGGATAGAACAGAACCATCAAAACCACACAGACAGACAGGTGCACAGACAGACAGGTGTGCAGACAGACAGGTGGGTGTGTACCAGGGCGTGGGAGGTGATGACGGTCGGGGTCAGGGTGTTGGTCGCTGATCCAGGAGCCAGCAGACTGTTAACAGCGGCATTGACCTGCAGAGGAAACAGGAAGTGATGTCATCACCTGTTATTGATTGATTACTGATCACTGACACGTGAGGTCAGAGGTCAGAGGTCAGACCTTATCCAGGGACAGGCCGGGGGGGAGGGAGGGCGACGACGGCAGCTCCAGACCTCGAGGCTTCTTTGGTTTGGGGGGAGCGGAGTCTGACGAGGAGGAGGAGGTGACCGGGGAGGTCACTGCTGAGGAGGAGACCACAGGAGGGCCGGAGGGACCTGAGGAGACACAGACACCTGAGACCAGGACCAGAACCAGAACCTGAACATTAAGTAGAGCAAGCGATGGAGAACGTCCATAAACAGTCACTTCCTGTTACCTGTGGGCGTGTCCTTGCCCTGGCTCTCCGCCCCGCCCTCCCCTGCAGGCTGACCTCCGACCCCGGCCTCCATGCAGGGAGGGGGCGGGCTCTCCACGATGGTCAGAGGGGACTCTGGTTCCACCGACCCACAGATCAGCTGAGGGACCTGGAAGGAGAGACGCGACGAGTCATCAGTCTGAACCACGACTCAGCAGAAAGCAGGACTCAGCAGAGAGCAGGACTCCTCTCACCTCCTCCACCTGTTTCTCCTCCATGCTCACCATCTCCAGCAGCTCCTTCTCTGACGGCAGGCTCTCCTCCTTGATGACGATGGGGGGAGGAGGGGGGCGGCTGGGGGGAGGAGCCACAGCGGGGGGAGCGGCCGTCATGGCCGCCTGCTGCTGCTGCTGGGGAGGAGGGGAGTTGATGATGACGAAGACGGGCGGGGGGTGAGTCGGGTGAGGAGCGGCGTGAGGGGGGAAGCAGTCGTCCTGCTGAGGCCCCTGAGGGCCCATCGAGACGTGGGGGGGAGGGACAGGACTCACTGCCCCTCCAACAGGACCCAGAGGGATAAGAGGGGTGAGGGAGGACGGGTCCCCCACGCTGGTGAGGTAAATGTGAGGAGGCTCGCCAGGAGGATTCTGGGGAAAAAAAGAGAGACAAGGACGTTTAACACGGGTCGAGTTCAGACCGCCGCCGGGCCGAGGACACGCGACAACGCTGTTTATCTTCAAACAACAACCAAAGTTCATCAAGAAAGGAGCGACAAAGACCACGAAGAGGTCAGCTACAGTCTGTAACAGTCAGCTACAGTCGGCAACAGTCAGCTACAGTCTGTAACAGTCAGCTACAGTCGGCAACAGTCAGCTACAGTCTGTAACAGTCAGCTACAGTCAGCAACAGTCAGCTACAGTCTGTAACAGTCAGCTACAGTCTGTAACAGTCAGCTACAGTCGGCAACAGTCAGCAACAGTCGGTGACATTCAGCTACAGTCGGTAACAGGTACAGTCGGCAACAGTCGGTTACAGTCGGTAACAGCCATCTACAGTCGGTAACAGGTACAGTCGGCAATAGTCAGCTACAGTCTGTAACAGTCTGTAACAGTCAGCTACAGTCGGCAACAGTCAGCTACAGTCGGCAACAGTCAGCTACAGTCGGTGACATTCAGCTACAGTCGGTAACAGGTACAGTCGGCAACAGTCGGTTACAGTCGGTAACAGCCATCTACAGTCGGTAACAGGTACAGTCGGCAATAGTCAGCTACAGTCGGTAACAGCCATCTACAGTCGGTTACAGTCGGTAACAGGTACAGTCAGCAACAGTCGGTAACAGTCAGCTACAGTCGGTTACAGTCAATAACAGGTACAGTCGGCAACAGTCAGCTACAGTCGGTAACAGCCATCTACATTCGGTTACAGTCGGTAACAGCCATCTACAGTCGGTAACAGCCATCTACAGTCGGTTACACTCGGTAACAGCCATCTACAGTCGGTAACAGCCATCTACAGTCGGTTACACTCGGTAACAGCCATCTACAGTCGGTTACACTCGGTAACAGCCATCTACAGTCGGTAACAGGTACAGTCGGCAATAGTCAGCTACAGTCGGTAACAGCCATCTACAGTCGGTTACAGTCGGTAACAGGTACAGTCAGCAACAGTCGGTAACAGTCAGCTATAGTCGGTTACAGTCGGTAACAGGTACAGTCGGTAACAGCCATCTACATTCGGTTACAGTCGGTAACAGCCATCTACAGTCGGTTACAGTCGGTAACAGGTACAGTCGGCAACAGTCAGCTACAGTCGGCAACAGTCAGCAACAGTCGGTGACATTCAGTTACAGTCGGTAACAGGTACAGTCGGCAACAGTCGGTTACAGTCGGTAACAGCCATCTACAGTCGGTTACAGTCAGTAACAGGTACAGTCGGCAACAGTCAGCTACAGTCAGTTACAGCCATCTACAGTCGGTTACAGTCGGTAACAGGTACAGTCAGCAACAGTCGGTAACAGTCAGCTACAGTCGGTTACAGTCGGTAACAGCCATCTACAGTCGGTTACAGTCGGTAACAGGTACAGTCGGCAACAGTCAGCTACAGTCGGTAACAGTCGGTTACAGTCAGTAACAGCCAGCTACAGTCGGTAACAGTCAGTAACAGTCAGCTACAGTCGGTTACAGACAGTAACAGCCAGCTACAGTCGGTAACAGTCAGGTACAGTCGGTAACAGTCAGGTACAGTCGATAACAGTCAGCTACAGTCGGTAACAGTCGGCTACAGTCGGTAACAGTCAGTAATGGCCATCTACAGTCGGTTGCAGTCAGTAACAGCCATCTACAGTCAGTTACAATCAGTTACAGTCGGTAACAGCCATCTACAGTCAGTTACAGTCAGCTACAGTCAGTTACAGTCGGTAACAGTCAGTTACAGTCAGCTACAGTCGGTTACAGTCAGCTATAGTCGGTAAGTCAGCTACAGTCAGTTACAGTCGGCAACAGTCAGGTACAGTCGGTAACAGTCAGCTACAGTCAGTAACAGTCAGCTACAGTCTGTAACAGTCAGCTACAGTCTGTAACAGTCGGTAATTTCATGACACACAGAAATCTTCAGATCAGTTATCAGCTGATCAGTCTGGATTTAATTAATTTCAAACAAAGTGACGTGGGGGGGGGGCGCTCATACTGACCTGTGATTGGCTGGCGGTGTTGGCTGGTATCTGCGGGCTGAGAGCTGGAGTCGGACAGGGAGACGCCTGAGTGACGATCACCTGCAGAGCAGAGTCAACAGCGCCACCTACTGACGGAGAGGACTTACACTCTGACAATACACAGACCTGAGGAAGAGGAAGAGGAGGAGGACACATCGGGATTAAACTGCATGTGTGGTTCCCACCGTGAAGCATGGTGGTGCTGAACATTGTTTAGATGTGTTTTAAATGTTGTACAAACGTTCAACATGTTTCAACATTTCACTTTAATGTTCTGCAGTTTACAAATGATAAGCTGTCGTGACATTTCTGTCCTGTAGGTGGCTTCAGGGGAAAGGTCGGGGTCTCTCTCTCTCACCTCTCTGGGCGTGCGATCGACCTTGGGGGCGGGGTCTTGTTGGATCAGCAGTTCTGTCTTGATTGGCCGTGGGTTGGGTGAAGCCTGCAGTGATTGGATGGTGAAGGTGGAGTAGAGGCCGGACTTCATGTAGTCGTTACGGGAGCTCTTCTGAGAGCTGCTGGGCGACGAGCGCTGGGGATCAATACAGACCGCAATCAATCAGTACAGACGCCAATCAACCCACAGATTAAACATCATAGTCATGTGACTGTGTGTACCTGTGGTAAGCCCTTTGACGGACAGGTTGAGGTCATGCCCCCGAGGCCTTTTGATTGGCTGTTTGGGTCGGCGCCGTCCCTCCGCTGGGCCTCGTCTCCATTGCGGACCCCCTCAGGGATGGACGGGTCGGGCTGACTGACGAACTTGTAGACAAACTTCTGCCCGCTCACCTTCTTGATGATGTTCTGAACCAGGTGAGGCGAGGAGGCGCAATCCAAGTACAAACAGCAGTATTAACAGCAGTTGCATGAGCAGTAGTACTTCAGTGTAGTACTATACAGGTACTATTTATAGTAGCTCAGCTTGTTGTAGTTCATGTTGTGTTTCCTTCTAGTATCAGTAGTACCGTGTGTAGTACCTTGTTGTAGTAGTACTGTGTGTAGTAGTGTGTAGTACCTTGTCATAGTAGTATCGCAGTGCTCGGCTCAGCTTGTCGTAGTTCATGTTGTGCTTGTTCTTGCGGAGCCCCCACAGTCGGGCGACCTCCTCGGCGTCCAGCAGCTTGAACTCTCCGTCCTCACCTGTCCAGGAGATCAGGTGACGCTGCCGCTGGTCCTCCAGCAGGTGGAGCAGGAACTGCCACAGCGTGATGGAGGGGTCCATGGCTGGGGGGGGGGTGAAAATCAAACCAACCCAACCCAAAACTTTATTTTACAAACTTCACACACATCTGATATTAAGACCTCACACAGAGCAGCTGTAACTCAACACCACCGAGGTACACAGGCAGGCAGACAGACAGGCAGACAGGTACATACACAGACAGACAGGTAAACAGGCAGACAGACAGGGTGTATTACAGAGCAGCAGCTCGACAGATTACACCAACAGACTTCATGTAAATGAGCCTCATTATCATTGGCTGACCTGTTACACAACTAACCTATCACACACCCTGGAAACCATCGCCATGGTGAGAGACCTTTCATCAATGGTAACCAAGGGAGAGGGACGGCAGGCGAGAGAGGTATGAACACAGAGAAAGAGAGAGAGCTGCTGCTGCCCTGCTCAAAGGCACTTCAGACACTCACTGATGTCGAACCTTTATTAAACATTGAAACAGCTTCATGTCTGTGATCTGTCTCAGCTTCAGCCTCTCCATCTTTGTTGTCTATGGTTACCATGGTTACAGCTGTCGTTCACGTACCGTGTCCTTCCAGCTCATTCAGCATTAGCGTTAGCACAGCTGATCAGTCAGAACATTGTTGATGTTTGACAGTCGACGAAGACAATGAAACATGATGATTCAATAAATCACAGCAGAGAGCTGAAGAACTGATTCTACTGATCAGCTGATTGGTTTCAGCTCATCAGTTGATGATGACACTCATTGACAAAGCGTCGACCGCCTCACACAGCTGGACGTACAGCCAGCCAATATGGCGGCTTCGCCTTGTGTCTTTAAAGTGACTGATGTGAGATCAGCTTCATGTTGTTGGTGGAGAAACACCATCTTCCTGTTCCACTGTGGCTTCTACTTCCTGTCAGTGTGTCAGTGTGCCGTGTACGAAGGCTCTGTCCTTGCCGTAGTGGCCCAGGGTTCAAATCCGACCTGTGGCTCTTTCCCGCATGTCATTCCCATCTCTCTCTCTCTCCCCACATTCCTGTCACTCTTCAGCTGTCTGTACAATAAAGCTCAAAAAGGCCAAAAAAAAAAATATATTTTAAGGACACTTCGACATGCAGACTGGAGGAGCCGGGGATCGAACCACCGATCATCTGATTAGTGGACGACCCGCTCTACCTCCTGAGCCACAGCCACCCCAATACTTTAGTGACTTCCTGTGTTTCACTTCATCATCATGTCATATCTCACAAACACTAACATCAGATCAGAGTGCGTCAGTGTTGCCATGACAACATGTGAGTATTACATCACTGACTTCCACCTGTCTCCATGATAACAGCCGACATCACGTCTGTAACAAGGACGACGCCGTCAACCTGAAACCTCCAATCACAGACCAGACTTTACTGTACTCGACTGTGTGTCTTTACAGAGTTTAGTCTTCCTGACGTGTGTTCAAACTTTTCTTGAGGTGAGGACTAATGACCTCACTGTCATGGCTGCAGTCCTGGTTCAGGTGCCTCAGTGAGGAGGGAAAACACACCTGCATTCTCACATTCACCTGGTTCATTGCAGACCTGTCCACAGGCTGCAGGTCTGTACATGCTGCAGCGAACAAACAAAGACGATCCAACCAGCATTCAGCATCATAATACCTGCTGTAACACACACACACACACACACACACATACACAGAGAGCTGCAGGCTGCTGCAGGCCTCAGCAAATTCACACACCTGTTGCAATGCTGCTGCTTCCCTCCAAACTGCATGGAGAGAGAGAAACACACACACACACACACACACACACACACACACACACACTCACCGTTTATCAGCGGGTTTGACTCCATCTTCAAGTTAATGTTGGTCTGTTGTCTGTCTCTGTAGCGGGCTCACACCTCCTCCATGCTGCTGTGTTGTTGTTTTTGTTTTTGTTTTGTGTGTGTGTGTGTGTGTGTGTGTGTGTGTGTGTGTGTGTGTGTCTGTCTGTCTGTCTGTCGGAGCGCTGTATAGCTGTCAGAGCCGGACAGAGGAGGCGACGTTCAGCAGCTTCTCCCGCGACCTGCTGGCGTTATGTAACGGCTCCGAGCTGCTGCTGCTGCCGCCGGGCTTCCGTCGCTCCATGCTAACAAAACCACTCACCAACAGCCGAGATAAAGTTAGCTCTGCCCGGGAAAACACGTCCGAAAACCCCCCCGACAAACCCTGAACAAGTCCATTTATGTTTCAGACACCAAAACAGGCGAACACAACTTAGTGCTAATTAATATGCTAATGTTGGTTAAAGTCTAATTTCTTATTGTCAGCATATAAATGAGTTTAATGAGTCTGCGTGTCCATGAAGTGACTTTATGTCCGGTACATCCTGTCAGAGCCTGTTAGCTGTCGGGAGCTAACTAGCGATGCTAAGGCTGCCAGGCTAACAGCTTTTTGGCGGTAAAATAGTCCATTTTATGCCGTCAGTCAGTTCCGGAGCGGCCGTTTAAACACCGACCCACTGTCTGTGTTTCGCTGCTCGTGTTTCAGACTCCTCAGAGTTTCTCCGGGTTCACTGGGGGCTGAAGCTGTTAGCCTAGCCTGCTAATCAGCTAGCCTAGCCTAGCCTAGCCTAGCCTAGCCCGCTGTGACAGCCCCCCACCCCCCCTCCTGCTGGTGCGTCAGCCCCCAAACAGCGCTCTGACTGCGGGCAGGATCCACAGAGTTCACCGGAACCCGTCCGTACTCCTCTGACACGGACCAAAAGTAGTTGGTAGTCCCGGCCCGGGTGTCTCTCTGCGGTGAGCGGACTGAAGCCTCCGTGTAGAAACATTCATCACTTGTTTTTTTTCTTCACTTTCTTCCGGTACGCCTCCTCACTACTTCACACCTGTCAGCTCACCGGCCACGGTAACGGTCACACTTCCGGTGGCGGATTTCAAAATAAAACTTCAGTATCCTCATTAGAGCTAAAGCAGGACAGAATATAAAAACAATTTAACTCACAAACACAAACAGAAAGATTAATTTAGACAGAATGAACTGTTTTAATAAAGTGACACTTTTCTATCAAACATCAGAACTAAATGTTCAACTGAACAAAAATCAATCAAATACTTTTTAATACTGAGCGAATTCAACGTTTGGTCGGTAAGGCTCCACATGGGAGAACCAGGACTCAGGACTCTGGACACAGGACACAGGACTCTGGACACAGGACTCTGGACACAGGACACAGGACACAGGACTCTGGACACAGGACTCTGGACACAAGACACAGGACACAGGACTCTGGACTCTGGACTCTGGACACAGGACACAGGACACAGGACTCTGGACACAGGACACAGGACACAGGACTCTGGACACAGGACACAGGACACAGGACTCTGGACACAGGACACAGGACACAGGACACAAGACACAGGACTCTGGACACAGGACACAGGACTCTGGACACAGGACACAGGACTCTGGACACAGGACACAGGACTCTGGACACAGGACACAGGACACAGGACTCTGGACTCTGGACACAGGACTCTGGACACAGGACACAGGACTCTGGACACAGGACACAGGACTCTGGACACAGGACTCTGGAAACAGGACACAGGACTCTGGACTCTGGACTCTGGACACAGGACACAGGACACAAGACACAGGACTCTGGACACAGGACACAGGACACAGGACTCTGGACTCTGGACACAGGACACAGGACTCTGGACACAGGACACAGGACACAGGACTCTGGACACAGGACACAGGACTCTGGACACAGGACTCTGGACTCTGGACACAGGACACAGGACTCTGGACTCTGGACACAGGACACAGGACTCTGGACACAGGACACAGGACTCTGGACACAGGACTCTGGACTCTGGACGCAGGACGCAGGACGCAGGACACAGGACTCTGGACACAGGACACAGGACACAGGACACAGGACTCTGGACTCTGGACACAGGACACAGGACACAGGACTCTGGACTCTGGACTCTGGACACAGGACACAGGACTCTGGACACAGGGCACAGGGCACAGGACACAGGACTCTGGACTCTGGACACAGGACTCTGGACACAGGACACAGGACACAGGACACAGGACTCTGGACTCTGGACACAGGACACAGGACTCTGGACACAGGACACAGGGCACAGGACACAGGACTCTGGACACAGGACTCTGGACTCTGGACTCTGGACTCTGGACACAGGACTCTGGACACAGGGCACAGGACTCTGGACTCTGGACACAGGACTCTGGACTCTGGACACAGGGCACAGGACTCTGGACTCTGGACACAGGACACAGGACTCTGGACACAGGACACAGGACACAGGACTCTGGACACAGGACACAGGACGCAGGACTCTGGTGCTGAATGTGAAATGTTTGTTTCAGGATCAGATTTTCTTTCATGTGGACTCAAACCTGTTTTTTAAAACATGAAGAGAGGCTGACCTCACCTGAAACTCACATTTACAGAAACGTTTCATTAATGTTTTATGAACGTTCACCATCTCTGTTAAATAATCGAACAATAAAACTAATAAATAAAATGAATAATCAACAGGTGAGGATGTGATGTGTCTCCACCTTCAGGTTATTTATTTTAACACCCAGCAAAAGACTTTTATTTTGAAGGAAAGCGTCGCACTTTGCCTGAGTTCCGGTCTTTTTTAAACTTGACATAAGACGCTGAGGAGCCGCTGAGCAAAGCATCAAACCAACAACAGTTTCAAAATAAAGGTCGTACAACAGTTTCAAAATAAAGGTCGTACAACAGTTTCAAAATAAAGGTCGTACAACAGTTTCAAAATAAAAGTCGTGTCGTGAGTTGATGTCCTCTGAACACTCTGAAGTCTGCTCATGAAGGCCATGACGCCTGGCTGAAAGCTCAGAAAAAGATGGCCACCTTCACTTCATCAAGGACAGACTGCTGCTGCCGAGAAGCCACTGAGCAAGACAAACCAATCAGTGATGGTGCTCCGGTCACGTGACGTGTGTGTGTGTGTGGTGTGTGAGTCTGTTTCTTCGCGCTGCTGCCTCTATTCAGCATCCAGTTCCCATGGCAACGGCCTGAATGCTGTTGACTGAGCAGATCTGAGATCAGCCGAGCTAACGGCTCAACACGTTAACAAGGCTCCGTGTTCGTCAACACGCTGATCTCAGGTCACCTGAAGCTGATCTCGGGTCACCTGAAGCTGATCTCGGGTCACCTGAAGCTGATCTCGGGTCACCTGAAGCTGATCTCGGGTCACCTGAAGCTGATCTCGGGTCACCTGAAGCTGATCTAAACTGCAGTACATTAATTAAAGTCTCTTATCTAATGTGACAGATGATGTTTAATGTGTCATCAGAACATGAAAACAACCTTCAGCAAACACATTCACAACATTAAAGAGAACAGTCAGCTACTTCCTGTGGCTTTATGCTGTGACATCATCTGCAGGTAGATCCAGATGTTCTTCACAGGTGTGTTTGTTCACATGGAGTCAGATAGCATCATCAGCATTAGCACTTCCTGTTAGCACTTCCTGTTAGCACTGTTCTAACAGTGATGTTCAGACTCAGATCTGTGTTTTATTTTGAAACTGAAGAAAAGTTTAAATCGTGAAGAGTCTGTTTCTCTGATTTATGACGACAAGTTCAAGTCCTGAACGATGAGTTCAAGTCCTGAACGATCTGCAGAGGTCAGTGAACGTCTCGTCCTCTCCTCGTCCATCACGTCTAGTAAACTTCTCTTCTTCTGCTCTCTGGGAGGGCTGACAGTCCCTGCAGCTCCCGCAGACCCTGAAGAAGAAGAAGAAGTATGATATTGATCATTGATCATCAATCCTCAGGTAAACAGATCATAGTAAATCAATCAGTCTGATGTAACCTGATCCTTGGGATGACTCACCTCCAGCACCATGCGGATGTTGGCTTTGATCTTGGACGAGTCTTTGGTCAGCTGATCTGTGAAGCTGAAGCACAGCGTTAGCACAGTTAGCGTCTCATACTTCCTGTCCTGTGTTGTACTTCCTGTCATGATGAACTCACGCTGTGAGCTGATTGGTCTTCTTGTCGATGAATCGCAGAGCTTCGTCGTGCGTCATCTCCACAAAGAAGCCGTAACCGACGGCAACAAAGATCCTGGACGAGTCCTCGCTGACAGACGGGAAGAGAGGGGGCGAGGTTACAGCAGGAAGTCCTTTAAAGGGCGTTAAAACAGCTGGAGGGTTAACGACACCTTTAATTTACACTGGTCATATTTTATTTTGAAAGGTTCTGTTTGTTACATCCTGACTGACTGGAGGAAGTTATTGATCGGCTGCTTACACTTCAGCCTGGACGTAGAAGTTACAGCCGAGATCAACGTCTGTCTTCAGCTGCTGAGAGCCAGACTCCTGCAGAACACACACACACACACACACACACACAGGGAAGTGACATCACTAACATATGACGTTTATACTGAACATGTTCCTCCTGTGACAGCTCAGATACAGGACATCATAGGTTCAGTCCGATAGGCAGTTTGTCTCATGAAGGTTCACTGAAGTGTGAAGGAAAAGGAGCTTCAATGCTTCCTTCATTATCTCCTTTAGCATAGGATACACGGAGCATCCTTTAGGAAAGGAAAGGAGGTGACCTGCTGTGTTGTTGACTGTGGAGCTGCGTTCACACACAGAGTAAAAACTGTTTGTAACTGTGACATCCAGCGTCCTGCAGATCATCATGAAGTTACCGTTGCTGATTAATCATATATCTTTGCCATAACTTGCTGATATGTTTCTATATGAGTGGACAGGAGGGTGAGCGACCATACCAGCGTAACAAACACGTCATGTGACTTCTGTGACAGGTGGACAATATTCATTTATTATTTGAATTCTGACGTTGATGATGACGTCAGATTTTTCACCGGGTTGTCCACGTTTATATTTCCTGCATGAAACAACACGGTCAGAGCGCACGGGGAGGATCTAGGAAGTATCTCAGATGAGCGTTTTGTAGTCCATCTTCTGGACTTTGTAGTTTTACCACAGATCACGTCAATAACATTCACCGTCACATCATGACGTAGTCTAGTGTAAGAGCAGTCGTCTTCTCCTAACTCCTTATCACCTCTCCTTCACATCTTTCCTTATCACCTCTCCTTCACATCTTTCCTTATCACCTCTCCTTCACATCTTTCCTTATTACCTCGTGACGTTTTCCATCGAGGTCAAAGAAAAGTGGTTAGGAAAAGTGGTTAGGAAAAGTGGTTAGGAAAAGTGGCTAATTCTTTTGACTATTCGACCACACCCCATGACATTCACTCTGTGTGTGTGTGTGTGTGTGTGTGTGTGTGTGTGTGTGTACCTGCAGACTCTGGATGGTGTTCTTCAGCTGCAGGTACTGAGAGATCTTCTCATAAACTGAATCTCTCTGCTCCAAAACTCTCCTGACAAACACACACACACATTCATCATCATCATCTTCATCAGTACATGTACTCAGTTACTCTGCCTGTGTGCAGGTGTGTGTGTGTGTGTGTGTGCAGGTGTGTGTGCAGGTGTGTGTGCAGGTGTGTGTGTGTGCAGGTGTGTGTGCAGGTGTGTGTGTGTGTGCAGGTGTGTGTGTGTGCAGGTATGTGTGTGTGTGTGTCTCACTCTAAGTCTCTCTTCAGGACTTCACTGATGAACTTTTCATACTGCAGAATCTTCTGCTCCACGTTAGCATTAGCATTAGCATCATCAGGTGAAGACATTGTTCCGATTCCTGTTTAAATCTCAACTTCCGGCCGTGACTGTCTGTCTGTCTGTCTGTCTGTCGGTGTCGGTACCGTGAACGGTTCGGTGTCGTTATCTGTCCGTTAGCATGCTAACGCCTCATGTAAACACCGAAGCTCCGAACCGGATGTGAACTCACGGTGAACAAGTGCTTCCTCATTTCAAAATAAAAGCAGGAGTCTAGAAAAGAAGCATCCACATCTGAACTGTGCACCGGAAATTACGTAGTTTTATAGAATAGATTTATATAATTATATTAATCGTATATTATAATTATATTCATGTATGTAACTGTGAGTCTGGTTACGTAGGTGACTCCTCTCGTGACGTCACTGTAAACAAACATGGCGGACCGCTGGCGGCTCTGCAGCTCGTCCGTTTAACATCAAACGTTTTTTAACGTTTCCTGAACGTTAAACGCACGTTTCATCACATGATTATCATAATTATCATAAACGACGTCACTCTGTGTGTTTCTATCAGGAGCTTTTTGGCGCCAAACAGACAAAACGAGCTGATTATGACGTGTTAGCTCGACCGGAGCTAGCTTAGCTTAACTTTTAGCCTGTGCGTTACCAAGGCAACGTTAGCACACAGTGAGCTAGCTGTTAGCTCGCGTTCGTGTTTCAGAAGAAACATGGACGAACTGTTCGGTTCGTTAGTGTCACTGCAGTGAACACATTTAACACTTTAACACTATAACTCATCCAGAGCCGAGCCGAGCCGAGCCGAGCCGAGGGCAGTGACATGGAGCAGTACAGCATCCTGGGCCGGATCGGAGAAGGAGCTCACGGCATCGTGTTCAAGGCCAAACACATCGAGGTGAGGACTGTTCAAACGTTACTGTGATCATAGCTGAGTCAGGTTATCATGTGATGACAACAGATCAATCACTGATCCATAATCAACGATCAGACACGTTCAATGTTGTCCTAAACGTTGACTGAACGTTGATGTAACGTTGACTGAACGTTGCTGTAGCGTTGACTGAACATTGATGTGACGTTGACTGAACATTGCTGTAGCGTTGACTGAATGTTGATATAACGTTGACTGAACGTTGATGTAACGTTGACTGAATGTTGATATAACGTTGACTGAACGTTGATGTGACGTTGACTGAACATTGCTGTAGCGTTGACTGAATGTTGATATAACGTTGACTGAACGTTGCTGTAGCGTTGACTGAATGTTGATATAACGTTGACTGAACGTTGATGTGACGTTGACTGAACGTTGCTGTAGCGTTGACTGAATGTTGATATAACGTTGACTGAACGTTGATATAACGTTGACTGAACGTTGATGTAACGTTGATTGAACGTTGCTGTAGCGTTGACTGAATGTTGATATAACGTTGACTGAACGTTGATATAACGTTGACTGAACGTTGATGTAGCGTTGCTATAACGTTGACTGAATGTTGATGAAGCGTTGATTTAACGTTGACTGAACGTTGATATAACATTGACTGAATGTTGATGTAGCGTTGATATAACGTTGACTGAACGTTGATGTAGCGTTGACTGAACGTTGATATAACGTTGACTGAATGTTGATATAACGTTGACTGAACGTTGATGTAGCGTTGATATAACGTTGACTGAATGTTGATGTAGCGTTGACTGAATGTTGATGTAGCGTTGATATAACGTTGACTGAACGTTGATATAACATTGACTGAACGTTGATGTAGCGTTGACTGAACGCTGATGTAACGTTGACTGAACGTTGATATAACACTGACTGAACGCTGATGTAGCATTGATATAACGTTGACTGAACGTTGATATAACATTGACTGAACGCTGATGTAACGTTGACTGAACGTTGACGTAACGTTGACTGAACATTGATATAACATTGACTGAACGCTGATGTAACGTTGACTGAACGTTGATGTAACGCTGACTGAACGTTGATATAACATTGACTGAACGTTGATGTAACGCTGACTGAACGTTGATGTAACGCTGACTGAACGTTGATATAACATTGACTGAACGTTGATGTAACGCTGACTGAACGTTGATGTAACGCTGACTGAACGTTGATATAACATTGACTGAACGCTGATGTAACGTTGACTGAACGTTGACGTAACGTTGACTGAACATTGATATAACATTGACTGAACGCTGATGTAACGTTGACTGAACGTTGATGTAACGCTGACTGAACGTTGCCTGGACGTTGTGGTTCAGACCGGGGAGACGGTGGCTCTGAAGAAGGTCGCTCTGAGGCGTCTGGAGGACGGCATCCCGAACCAGGCCCTGAGGGAGATCAAGGCCCTGCAGGAGATCGAGGACAACCAGCACGTAAGTACCAGAGATCAGAGGTCCGAGGTCAGCGAGGTCAGAGGTCAGTGAGGTCATTCTCAGTCTCCTCTTCATCCTCAGGTGGTCAAGCTGAAGGACGTGTTCCCTCATGGGACAGGTTTCGTCCTCGTCTTTGACTTCATGCTGTCCGACCTCTCTGAGGTCATCAGGAACTCTGAGCGACCTTTGACCCCGGCTCAGGTCAAAGGTTACATGATGATGCTGTTAAAGGGCGTGGCCTTCCTGCACCACAACAACATCATGCACCGCGTGAGTTTCCCGCTCTCTGGCCCCGTGGAAGCATACAGGAAGCGGGGGAGGATTTCAGAATAAAAGCTCTGATGTGTGTGTGTGTGTGTGTGTGTGTGTGTGTCTGTATGTGTGTGTGCAGGACCTGAAGCCGGCAAACCTCCTCATCAGCTCATCAGGTCACCTGAAGATCGCAGACTTCGGTTTGGCGAGATTGTTCAGCGAGCAGGAAGAGAGACTGTACAGCCACCAGGTGGCCACCAGGTGATGACATCATCACAGACTGTACACATCACCACAGACCGTACACATCACCACAGACTGTACGCATCACCACAGACTGTACACATCATCACAGACTGTACGCATCATCACAGACTGTACGCATCACCACAGACTGTACACATCATCACAGACTGTACGCATCACCACAGACTGTACGCATCATCACAGACTGTACGCATCACCACAGACTGTACACATCATCACAGACTGTACGCATCATCACAGACCGTACGCATCATCACAGACCGTACACATCATCACAGACTGTACGCATCATCACAGACCGTACGCATCATCACAGACTGTACACATCATCACAGACTGTACGCATCACCACAGACTGTACGCATCATCACAGACTGTACACATCATCACAGACTGTACGCATCATCACAGACCGTACGCATCATCACAGACCGTACACATCATCACAGACTGTACGCATCACCACAGACTGTACGCATCATCACAGACTGTACACATCATCACAGACCCTCTAAAACCTAGACGTAGTCTCTGTGACACGTCTGACTCTGCAGCATTTCACGTCACTTTCTGGTACAGTCATATCATTACACTGTGTGTGTGTGTGTGTGTGTGTGTGTGTGTGTGTGTTCAGGTGGTACCGAGCTCCTGAGCTGTTGTACGGAGCCCGAAAGTACGACGAGGGAGTCGACCTGTGGTGAGAACAAACTACTCTGAGTACTCCTACTGCTGAAATACTCAGTTACTCTGAGTCACATCTGTCTTCTGAGCAGCAGGGGGCAGCATCATTCTGAAGTGTGTGTGTGTGTGTGTGTCTGTGTGTCTGTGTGTGTGTGTGTGTGTGTGTGTGTTTGTGTGTGTGTGTGTGTGTGTGTGTTGCAGGGCGGTGGGTTGTATCTTCGGGGAGCTCTTGAACTCGTCTCCTCTGTTTCCTGGAGAAAATGACATCGAACAACTGTGCTGCGTCCTCAGAGTGCTGGGTACACCAACACAGGACAGCTGGCCGGTAACACACACACACACACACACATACTGTAAAACATATGATGTGATTGGTGGAGCCTGTGATGATGTCAGACCTGTGACCTCACCATGTTCCCTCCAGGAGATCGTCGAGCTGCCAGATTACAATAAAATCACCTTTAAGGAGAATCCAGCGATCCCATTGGAGGAGATCGTCCCTGACACGTCCCCTCAGGCCGTCGACCTGCTCTACAAGTTCCTGGTTTATCCATCCAAACAGCGCTGCTCCGCCAGACAGGTAGGAAACAGGAAGTAACATCAGGTCTGTGCAGGTCAGAGGGTGGAGTCCCTCAAGAGGTCTCTGATCTCCACTCATACCAGACTAAAGGTTACTGGATGGTTGGTTGACTGCTTGGTCGGTTGGTTGGTTGGTTGGTTGACTTGTTGGTTGACTGGTTGGTTGGTTGGTTCATTGGTTGGTTGACTGGTTGGATGGTTGGTTGACTGGTTGACTTGTTGGTTGGTTGGTTGGTTGGTTGACTTGTTGGTTGGTTGGATGGTTGGTTGGTTGGTTGGTTGACTTGTTGGTTGGTTGGTTGGATGGTTGGTTGGTTGGTTGACTGGTTGGTTGGTTGGTTGGTTGGTTGGTTCATTGGTTGGTTGACTGGTTGGATGGTTGGTTGACTGGTTGGATGGTTGGTTGACTGGTTGGATGGTTGGTTGATGGATTGATCCATGTACTGATGGTGGTCTTCCCGTCCTCTGCAGGCTCTCCTCCATCCATACTTCTTCTCCTCTCCACTTCCTGCTCACCACTCAGAGCTGCCCATCCCTCAGAGGGGGGGCCGACCCCCTCGCCAGCGCCTGCAGGCTCCGCCCACCGACTTCTCATTGGACCTGCCCCTTCAGAGAAGCGTGGTAGACCCCGCGCTGCTGCAGGGACACGCCTCCTGCCTCTGAGCGACCATGTGACTCTGATCTGACACAAAGCTTCCTGTCATTTTCAGTTTCCTGTTTGTTTAATGAAACAATGAATATTAATGAGGTGATACTTATTAATGAGATGATGAATATTAATGAGATGATGAATATTAGTGAGATGATGATAAAACACACAGATCACAACAATAAATTATAACTGATGAACAAAACCTGAGTTTGTTTTCATTCATCTTTTACCTCTGAGTCGTCGCCATCTTGTTTTTGTTGGAGCCAGAAGTGACCATATTTGGACAGCGTGGAGTCCCAGCTTCCTGTCTGAAGTGAATCACCTGAACAGGTGAGTGTGAACTCTGAATATTTTTGTTTTTAATGATTATATTAATAATTCTGGCTATAAAATAACAAACATTTATTAAATCAGCTGATTAATGAAGATTCAATAAAACAAAAGTTTTTTAAAGAGGAGGAGAAACAGGAAGTGGGAGGTGACTCAAACCGTCACCTCCCACTTCCTGTTTCTCCTCCTCATTTGTCAGTCAGAGCTCAGACAGTAACAGTCGGTGTGTTGGTGAGCAGCTCGTCAGTTCTGTGAGTGTCGACTTCATTTGAAACTTTATTTGATTTCTTTGAAGAACATATTTTTAACTTTCATGTAACGTTCTTCAAATGTTCATCTGACAGCTTCAGGTACAGTTAATCATGTGATCAGTTCATTAATATTCAGTTATAGATGATCAATGAGTTCAATAATTAATATGCTTTATTAGAACTGCAGGAACTTGACGTACTGAGTACTTTACTGAGTACTTTTTATTGAGTATATGTACTTGACAAGCAGCTAGTGGGCATTAAAGGGTTAACATCAGTGTTCAGACGTGTCATTGACGTGTCATTGACGTGTCATCGACTCGTGGACACGTCGTCTGTTTTTAACAGGCTCCCTTTAAAGTCTTCTGACCGGCTGGTCACTTCTTCTTCTTCTGTTTGCTGCAGGTTAGCTCCGCCTCTTCACACACCTTCATCCAATCAACAAACATGTCCCATGAAGCCGAGCGGCTGACCACTGCCAGTCGTCAGCTCATCAACTCCTGTCACTGGTTGGACAACTGTGGCTGTCAATCACTGAGCTCTTCATATGTCCCGCCCACTCCTTCCTCATCCTTATATGGTGATCCTGCTCTGACCCCGCCCCCCACCCTCTTCCTGCCCTCAACACTTGGATGGAGCAGTTACTATGGCAACGTTTATCCCTCCACCTCCACCTCCACCTCCTCTGATTGGGTGCTACCTGGCAGTCAGACATGGGGGCGACCAGGTGAGAGGTCTACCTGTCTGCCTGTCTGTCTGCCCATCTGTCTACCTGTCTGTCTACCTGTCTGTCTGCCCGTGTGCTGTGTCAGAGTGTGTTTCATGTTTTGTTGGTGTGTTTGTTCAGAGCGTCAGTGTGTGAGCTGTGGGACGAGCAGCGCCCCCCTGTGGAGGAGAGACACTGCAGGTGATCACCTGTGTAACACCTGCAGCCAGAAAAGCACCAACAGACCCCTGCTGAGACCCAAGAGGAGAGCTGTGAGACAACACACACACACACACACACACACAGGTGCTAAGCTAGGCTAACTGTTGTCAGTGTATATTAATGTGTTCATTGAGCTTGCGTGTGTGTGTGTGTGTGTGTGTGTGTGTGTGTGTGTGTGTGTGTGTGTGTTGTTTCAGGTTGTGAGTCAAAGGAAAGAAACTCAGTGTGTGAACTGTTTCACCACGACGACGACGCTGTGGAGGAGGAACGCTGCCGGAGAACCTGTCTGCAACGCCTGTGGACTGTACTACAAACTACACCAGGTACTACGACTGTACTACGAACTACACCGGGTACTACGACTGTACTACAAACTAGACCAGGTACTACGACTGTACTACAAACTACACCAGGTACTACGACTGTACTACGAACTACACCGGGTACTACGACTGTACTACAAACTAGACCAGGTACTACGACTGTACTACAAACTACACCAGGTACTACGACTGTACTACGAACTACACCGGGTACTACGACTGTACTACGAACTACACCAGGTACTACGACTGTACTACAAACTAGACCAGGTACTACGACTGTACTACGAACTTCACCGGGTACTACGACTGTACTACAAACTACACCAGGTACTACGACTGTACTACGAACTACACCGGGTACTACGACTGTACTACAAACTAGACCAGGTACTACGACTGTACTACAAACTTCACCGGGTACTACGACTGTACTACAAACTACACCAGGTACTACGACTGTACTACGAACTACACCGGGTACTACGACTGTACTACAAACTACACCAGGTACTACGACTGTACTACAAACTACACCAGGTACTACGACTGTACTACAAACTAGGTTGGTGTAAGTACTGTAGTACTGCGGGTACTTTCAGGTGTACTGTCGTGTGTTTCAGGTCAACCGGCCGTTGGCGATGAAGAAGGACGGAATCCAAACCAGAAACCGTAAAGTGACCAATAAGAACAAGTGGAGCCGGAAATCCGACCAATCAGAAACTCAGCTGTCTAGACTGGCCCCGCCCACTGAGGCAGCCATGTTTGAGTCCTTCAGTCAGCTGTCGTCCTCATCATGTTTTAAAGATTTTAATCAGTGATCAGCTGTTTGTTTGACATTCATACACACTTTGAATATTAACTGTTAAAGTTTGTTTTTATTGTAGATTCACACACATCAAATAAAATGTGTTCCTTCATTAAACCACGTTTCAGCTCGTTTGTTTGTTTTTAAAAAGTCGTCTCCAGATTTAACAAAGAAACTGACTGAATGTTCAACATAAATCTGATCTGAACATTTTGAATTTAAAGTTTGAAACACGTCATGTTAAGTTACCCATCATGCCGTGTGCTCTCTGTCTGTTGACCTGTGAGCTGATAACAGGTCGGATGGTTCCTCTCCTCTTTAGGAGGACACGGCATCCATGATGTGGACTCATCAGACCACAGGACAGTTTTCCACTTCACCTCAGTCCACCTTAAATGAGCTTAAACGAGCTCCTGGGTACGATCGAATAGTCAAAAGGTCATGAGGAAAGATGTGAAGGAGAAGTGATAAGGAATGATGTGAAGGAGAGGTGATAAGGAGTTAGGAGAAGACGACTGCTCTTACACTAGACTACGTCATGATGTGACGGTGAATGTTATTGACGTGATCTGTGGTAAAACTACAAAGTCCAGAAGATGGACTACAAAACGCTCATCTGAGATACTTCCTAGATCCTCCCCGTGCGCTCTGACCGTGTTGTTTCATGCAGGAAATATAAACGTGGACAACCCGGTGAAAAATGTGACGTCATTATCACGTCAGAATTCAAATAATAAATGAATATTGTCCACCTGTCACAGAAGTCACATGACGTGTTTGTTACGCTGGTATGGTCGCTCACCCTCCTGTCCACTCATATAGAAACATATCAGCAAGTTATGCCAAAGATATATGATTAATCAGCAACGGTAACTTCATGATGATCTGCAGGACGCTGGATGTCACAGTTACAGTTTTTACTCTGTGTGTGAACGCAGCTCCACAGTCAACAACACAGCAGGTCACCTCCTTTCCTTTCCTAAAGGATGCTCCGTGTATCCTATGCTAAAGGAGATAATAAAGGAAGCATTGAAGCTCCTTTCCTTTCCGAAAGGATGCTCCGTGTATCCTATGCTAAAGGAGATAATAAAGGAAGCATTGAAGCTCCTTTCCTTCACAGTTAGAGGATTCAAACAGCTCTTATCATGACGGACACGTTAACACTTCAGTGAACCTTCATGAGACAAACTGCCTATCGGACTGGACCCTCAGTCTTGTATGACCATCAGTCGTCGTCCTGCTGCTGATACTGTAAATAATAAAGTATGAGCATCATGAAACACGCTCAACATGTCAACATGAAACTTTGTAGTTTTTATTTTGATTCATCCAAACTGAAGCTGACAGGAAATGAACTACAAACCAAAACAAGCAGCTAAAAGAGGCTAAAAAGCCCACCAGAGAGTGTTCAACTTGAGAGGCCTTCAGCCTGCAGGAGGGCATCATGTGTTCACTGAAGACACCCCCCCCCCCCTCACCAACCCCACCACCGCCCACCACCACCACCTCAGAGCCTCCTCCAGGCTGCCTGCTGGAGGCCGATGTTGCAACCCAGGAGGCCTTTGGTTTTCCGGACTCATAAAAAAAGCCAAGAGAGGAAAAGGGAGCTGAGCAGAGGGCGGTTGGTGGTCTGAGGCCGGCCAGGCGAGCTCTACCTCTCTTTACCGTCTCTCTCTCTGAGGTGTCCGGGCGCTGATGGATGACACGAGCAGATTAGCAACCACAACACACACACACACACACACACACACACACACAGTGTAAACGGCTGGTACAGGTTTACATCACGTTGATATCGTGTTGAGACGTTGAACGCACCACAACATTAAACAGATTATGAAGCAACAGACCCACCGACCTCCGTCAGACATGCTGAAGACCAACACCACACACAGAGTGTAGACAGGAGCATCACATGACACCATCAGGTTCATTATGTTACTAATGAACAGCTTAACGCTGCATGGACAATGAGAATATTACATGATGTTAATTATTATGTTAAACAGTTAAAAGTTGACACCACACACATTTTATGGGACTGTCCAGTGATACAAAGAGTTTAGGACAACATTATAAAATAAACTGATTTTATTTTGGAGGAAAATGTCACTCCAGAACTGATGATGTTGTGTTTTGATGTTGAGACAACCCAAAGACCTTTATTATTTTTTTTTTTATTTAGAATCACTATTATCACTTTACACAGTTTCCATTGCTTACAAAGTTATACAGTGATCCCACTTTTTTTTTTTTTTATGGAATATACATATATTAACAAAACAAAACATATACAACATATATTAAAAAAGAAAGAAGAAAAAAAAACAAACAAACAAACAAACAAAAAAAAATAAACAAAAGAAGGGCGTTTAGGTGCAATATACCTTTTCCACTTTTCCCAAATTTCCTCAAATTTATTTTTCTGTAACCTCACAGAGAAGGTGATTCTTTCCATCACAAAGATGTCATAAATAATATCATACCAGTCCTCTATAGATGGGCTGTTTGGCTTAAGCCATTTCTTTGTAATTGATTTTCTCGCTGCTACACTTAGTAGACCAAGCAGGTATTTTGTTTTAACATTAGCAGATGTTGAATGTTGATACCCAAAGAAAAGTTCATTCCAATTAAAAGGAACTTTCGTCCCAAATATTATCACTAATTCTGTGTGGATCTTACGCCAGAAAGCATTTACGACTGGACAGGCCCAAAACAAATGATAATGATTTGCTTCTTGAGAGCCACATTTTCTCCAGCAGCTGGAGGAACCTAAGTAATGGGGCTGTTGAACAGGTGAAATAAAATATCTACTAAGACTCTTCCAGCCAAACACTCTCCAAGAGGTTGAGCTTGATATCTTCCATTGGAATTCACAATATTTTATCCAGGTTTCCTCTGTAATAGAGCTATTAGTTTCCCTTTCCCATTTTTGTTTAATGTAGGTACTACTAATTGTCTTAATTCCTTGAAGTGCCTTGTAAAGTCTCGAGATTATTCTAAACCCTGGGTTAACCCCGTAGGCACTAATAAAAACATTTAACAAATCATTCTCAAACACTTTTTGGCTTTCAGGAATAGAACCATTAATATAGTGGCGTACCTGAAGAAATCTAAAGAAATCACTATTATTTAGGCCATGTCGTCTCTTCAAAACTTCAAAACTGTTCACTGACCCCTGACTAAAAAAGGTGCAATATGCAGAGAGGCCTTGATTAGCCCATTTCTTATAACTAATATCTAATTTTCTTGGAGAAAAGTCGAGGTCATATGGGCACCATCTCAAGATCCTTATCTCTTCAAGTAGGCCGCTTTTACCAACAACGCCTAGCCAAGTTTTCAGACTTAAGTTGATCCATTTATTGCTTGTTTCCATAAAATTTCTAATCAATCTTTTATCTCCTAACCTTGCCTGAATGGGGATTTCCCCTGACATTCTTTCTTCAATTTCTTTCCATCTCGCCTGGTAATTGGAGTCGCACCAACAAAACAAAATCCTCAATTGGGCTGAAGTATAATACTGTTTTAAACATGGAAGTGCTAACCCCCCCCTATCCTTCGCTAATTGGAGAGTTTGAAATTTTATCCTTGGTTTTCTCCCCTGCCAAATAAATCTTGATAGTTGCTTATCCCATTCATTTAACTGTTTATCACTTATTTCGACTGGAAGAGTCTGAAACAAGTACAATATTCTAGGTAAAATATTAATTTTTACTAATTCAATGCGTGACTCGAAACTCAAAATTGGAATTAAATTCCACCTCCTTATATCTTCCTGTATTTTCTGGTTCAGTTGGTTGAAATTTAAGTCATACAACTTTGCTGAATCTTTAGCGATGTTTACCCCTAAATATCTCATTTACTCTAAGTCCCAATTTAGTTGAAAAATGGAGCTTATATTTTGGCTAGGCCTATAATTAAAACTAAGTATTTGAGTCTCAGGATACAAAATAAATATTCAAAAGACTCAAATACCAAAGACCTTTATAATGCAGATCAGTGATATGATATGATATATGATATGATATGTTATGATATGATATGATATGATATATGTTATGATATGTTATGATATGATATGATATATGTTATGATATGATATATGATATGATATGTTATGATATATGATATGATATGTTATGATATGATATGATATGATATATGTTATGATATGATATATGATATGATATGTTATGATATATGATATGATATGTTATGATATGGTATGAAATGACATGTTATGATATATGTTATGATATGATATGATATGTTATGATATATGTTATGATATGATATGACATGTTATGATATGTTATGATATGATATGATATGATATGATATGTTATGATATATGTTATGATATGATATGATATGATATGATATGACATGTTATGATATGTTATGATATGATATGATATGATATGATATGATATGTTATGATATATGTTATGATATATGTTATGATATGATATGATATGATATGATATGTTATGATATATGTTATGATATGATATGACATGTTATGATATGTTATGATATGATATGATATGATATGATATGATATGATATATGTTATGATATGATATGACATGTTATGATATGTTATGATATGATATGATATGATATGATACGTTATGATATATGTTATGATATGATATGATATATGTTATGATATGATATGACATGTTATGATATGATATGATATGTTATGATATGATATATGTTATGATATGATATGATATGATATATGTTATGATATATGTTATGATATGTTATGATATACTATGATATGTTATGATATATGTTATGATATGATATGATATTATATGATATGATATGATACATGTTATGATATATGTTATGACATGTTATGATATGATATATTATATGCTATGATATTATATAATATGATATGATATTATATGATATGATATATGTTATGATATGTTATGATATATGTTATGATATGATATGTTATGATATGATATGATATGATATGTTATGATATGACATGTTATGATATATGTTATGGTATGATATGTTATGATATGATATGTTATGATATATGTTATGTTATGATATATGTTATGATATTATATGATATGATATGATATGTTATGATATATGATATGTTATGATATATGTTATGATATTATATGATATGATATGACATGTTATGATATATATGTTATGATATATGTTATGATATTATATGATATGATATGATATGTTATGATATATGTTATGATATGTTGCGTTGCGATGTGATGCGTTGCGTTGCGTTGGGATGCGATGCGTTACATTACAATACGAGACGACACGTTACGTCACGACACGACACGACACGACACGTTACGATACGATACGCTACGATACTGGACACTTTGTGCAGAGATGGATTTATAATACCTGAGTGTGTGATGGATGGATGATAGAACACTGTTGGGCCATTATCTATAGATATCGTCTCCTCTGCCTGCTGCTGTTGTTGTTAATATTATTTTTAGTTTACTACTATAAATTACTTACTTATTTAATCTATTTCTTGTACTTTATTTTTATCTATTCCTATTCTAGATAGATAGATAGATAGATAGTTAGATAGATACTTTATTCATCCTCGAAGGGAAATCAGGTTGTCATAGCAGTCCGGTATATTTGAATACAATAAAAATACAATAGAATAAAATACTGGGGTAGAAAAAATAAAAATAAAAAACACAGAATAGGACAAGGACGCTTAAAAAACACAAGATACATAGGTAGATAAGGTGCAGTGGCAAGATGATGGTAATAGTACTGATGATATGATGGTAATGTTATTGTTAATAACCATATATAATAATAGTATCAGTATATAATGTAGAGTATATATAGTATATAATAATAATAATAATAATAATAATAATAATAATGGCAGCAACAGTATATAATAATAATAATAATAATAATAATAATAATATAGATACACATAGAAATGTGTCATATCTAGCCTGTGCAAGGTGTGCATACATACATAACAGCAATATATAATATGTACACATGTATAAATATGTGTGTCTATACACAAGATATGATATAATATGATATATAGTAGTATATAGTATATGGTATATGTATAATATAATAATATAATATATGCATAATAAATACTTGACTATACAAGATATACACACTATAGATAATGTAATATGAATATAAAAGTATGTTAATACAATGTGCAAAAAGACAAGAATATTGTATAAATATGATATATAATATCAATATGGTTTATAGTAACACATATCACATATGATGTGAAGTATATGTTCCAGTATTTGGAGTGTTGTACGGGGTACACAGTGTAAAGGTGACAGGTAGATTTAGTCCAGTTCTGTGATAGAGGCTCTGACAGAGGCAGATGAGTTATAGAGTCTGATTTCCTGTATCGTTCCTCAGAGCAGCTGGTTGAATGAGTCTGTTGCTGAAGCTGCTCTTTAGTTTGTCCAGTGTTTTGTGGAGGAGGTGAGAGGGATTGTCCATGACTGCCAGCAGTTTTGCCAGCACCACCTCCTCCACCACCTCCTCCAGGGTGACAAGCTTAGAGCCAACAACAGACTCTGCTTTCTGCTCAGTTTGTTCAGTCTGTTGGCGTCCTTTGTCTTGATGCCCTCTCCCCAGGACACTGCAGCAAAGAAGATGGTGCTCGCCACAACAGACTGATAGAACATCTGCAGCATCTTGTTGCAGACGTTAAAGGACCTGAGCCTCCTCAGGAAGTAAAGCTGGCTCAGGCCCTTCTTGTAGACGGCCTCTGTGTTGGTGGACCAGTCCAGTTTATTGTCCAGTGTGACACCCAGGTACCTGTACGCTGGTACCATCTCCACATCTGTCCCACTGATGCAGACAGGAGAGGGCAGGGGCTTGTTCCTCCTGAAGTCCACCACCATCTCCTTCGTCTTCGCCACGTTCAGCTGCAGGTGGTTCTCCCCACACCACTTCACAAAGCGGTCGACCAGGTGCAGGAGAGAGTGTGTGTGTGTGTGTGAGAGAGAGAGAGTGTGTGTGTGTGTGTGTGTGTGTGAGAGAGAGAGAGTGTGTGTGTGTGTGTGTGTGTGTGAGAGAGAGAGAGAGAGTGTGTGTGTGTGTGTGTGAGAGAGAGTGTGTGTGTGTGAGAGAGAGAGAGTGTGTGTGTGTGTGTGTGAGAGAGAGTGTGTGTGTGTGTGTGTGTGTGTGTGTTGACAGACTGAGGTGTGATGTCATTCGGGGCGCGCGGACGCCCCTCTCGGTGACGTCACAGGCGTGCGACGGTTCAGTTGGCGCTCAGAAACAGAAGAGAAGAAACCGGAAGCGGCTGTAAGTGTCGATTAAAAGCTAACAGACTGTTAGAGACTGGACCGGGTCCTGGACCGGGTCCTGGGCCGGGGCCGGGTCCTGGACCGGGTCTTGGACCGGGTCCTGGACCGGGGCCGGGTCCTGGGCCGGGGCCGGGTCTTGGACCGGGTCCTGGGCCGGGTCCTGGGCCGGGTCCAGGGCCGGGGCCGGGTCTTGGACCGGGTCCTGGACCGGGTCCTGGACCGGGGCCGGGTCCTGGGCCGGGTCCTGGACCGGGTCCTGGACCGGGTCCAAGTTTTCTTATTTTATTTTTTCCTGCTCAGGACATAAATGTGGTGTGGTGACACGTTAACTGAAGCAGGCTCCGTAGACGTAAATGAACGTATATATTCTTATTAGAGGTTTATGAGAGACTTAGCAGGAGGAGCTAACTTGCTCTCTTGTTTACAAACAGGCGACGTTGAAAGCCGGTTCATGATGCGTGAACACAGAGGAGACTGTCAGGACGGGTCAGGTCTGTCTGTGACAGTGTCACGGTAACGGGTGAAAACTAAACAAACAGCTACGTCTTTCCCCGTGTTCAACATCTGTAGTATCTGCGACCACAGACGCACTTAGCTGAGGTCACCAGTTAATATGTAACACCGGCACTCAGTCACACACCACCAGCTATCACTGCTGTTAGCTGCTGTTAGCTCAGTTTGTTAGCCAGGCTGCCCAGCAGTGTCAACTCTGAGCAGTGTTTGTTAGTGATAACGCTGTAGTGAGATTTGGACTGGAGCTGGGCGAGCGTTAGCAGTTTAACCGGGCTCAGCAGCTTCTATGGACATAATGGCAGAGGAGAAGAGAGTGAAGAGGACGCTGACGGAGGAAGCTAAGAAGAGAAAAGGAGAGAGTGAGCGAGCAAGAAGCCGCCGGACAAGAGTAAATCTGGGACTGACTTTTAGTGGTTGGTCCTGGCTCCGGTTCTGGTCCTGGTTCTGACTAACAGTAACATATACATATGTGTTTATTTTGGCTGTTACCAACGGCGACCGTCTGTGGTGCGTTGTCATTGGCTGACTGTGTGTCTCCTTCAGGTGGATCAGAGATGTCGTCTGGATCAGAACCTCCAGAATCTGGACTGAAGTCAGTCAGAAGATCTCCACGTCTGTCTCCTCAGGTAGGTCAGCTCTCCTCCTCCTCCTACTCCTCACCTTCTCCTCTCCTCCTCCTCTTCTCCTCCTCTCCTCCTACTCCTCACCTTTTCCTCTTCTCCTCCTCACCTCCTCCTCTCCTCCTCTCCTCCTCCTCTTCTCCTCCTCTCCTCCTACTCCTCACCTTTTCCTCTTCTCCTCCTCACCTCCTCCTCTCCTCCTCTCCTCCTCACCTCCTCCTTGCTGTCTGTTTTCAGAGCGGTGGAGTTGAAGGAAAGAAGGAGGAGAAGAAAGGAGGGAGCAGTCTGCAGGAGGTGAAGAGGAGAGGAAAGATGGAGAGGAGCAGAGAAGAAGAGGACGGGATGAACGACAGACTGAAGAAACTGGTGAGAACAAATCACAGACAGTTGGTTGTTGATCAGTCTGTGGGCGGTCACAGACACACACCTGGACTCAGACTCACGTGCTGTCCTGTAACATACCGAGTTCTGGATTCTGATTGGTCGACAGTCACACAGTGGGATCAAAGGCTGAAGATTGTCTCCATGACAATGACAACAGTCGTCAGTTAGACTTTGTCACCCCGTTAACGAGTCACTGCTTAAGCTACAAGCTGGTCTGTGAAGACCTGATCCAGACCTGATCCAGACCATGATCCAGACCATGATCTAGACCATGATCTAGACCTGATCCAGAGCATCATGAGCCATTCAAAGGTTCCTAAAGTGTTTTAACAGAAGACTGAGGACAGACCTGAGAACTGGACTGATGTGGTCTATACTGGTCTCAGTGAGGACTTATCTGAGACCAGTAAAGACTTAAGACTAAGACTAAAGTCTTACTGTAGTTGTGTCTGGACCCAGATCTGTGATCTATAATGTTTAATGTGTGTGTGTGTATGTGCAGGATCTGTCCAGTCGATCAGCAGCCACTGGAACTGGTTTGGTTTACTCCGAGGTCTTCACCCACCACAAGAACCTGTGGGACCCCAGGTAACCTGTCCACCTGTTCTCATGTCCACCTGTAACCTGTCCTCATGTCCACCTGTAACCTGTCCTCATGTCCACCTGTAACCTGTCCTCATGTCCACCTGCAACCTGTCCTCATGTCCACCTGTCACCTGTCCTCATGTCCACCTGTCACCTGTCCTCATGTCCACCTGTAACCTGTCACCTGTCCTCATGTCCACCTGTGACCTGTCCTCATGTCCACCTGTAACCTGTCCTCATGTCCACCTGTAACCTGTCACC
>CP136883.1:380000-412500 GCA_033000465.1 Sciaenops ocellatus | reverse complement strand
TGTTTCCTGTGTGTGTTACCTGTGTGTGTTTCCTGTGTGTGTTACCTGTGTGTGTTTCCTGTGTGTGTTACCTGTGTGTGTTTCCTGTGTGTTACCTGTGTGTGTTTCCTGTGTGTTTCCTGTGTGTGTTTCCTGTGTGTTTCCTGTGTGTTTCCTGTGTGTGTTTCCTGTGTGTTTCCTGTGTGTTACCTGTGTGTGTTACCTGTGTGTGTCAGTGTGCAGCACATCGAGCAGATGAAGAGCACAGCGGTGATGAAGCCCAGAGATTTACACAAACTGGGAGTCGAGTTCAACTCGATCTACATCAACAACCAGAGCTACGTCAGCGCTCTGCTCGCTGCTGGAGGCTGCTTCAACGCCGTGGAGAGCATCCTTACAGGACAGGTAACACACACACACACACACACACACACAGGTAACACACGTCCAGGTGAGTCCTGACCCGCCCTCTCTGTCTTCAGGTGAGTAACGGCGTGGCGATCGTCCGTCCTCCAGGTCATCACGCTGAGAGAGATTCTCCGTGCGGCTTCTGCTTCTTCAATACGGCAGCGCTTGCCGCTCGCCACGCCCAGAACATCTCCCATGATGCACCGCTGCGTGTTCTGATCCTGGACTGGGACGTTCACCATGGCAACGGGACACAGCACATGTTTGAGGATGATGACAGGTGAGGAGGAGGAGCCTGAAGAGGGGGAGGAGCTTGAGGAGGAAGTGATGATGATGATGATGATGATGGTTTCCTCTGTCTCCAGTGTCCTGTATGTCTCCCTCCATCGCTATGACAACGGGCTGTTCTTCCCATCGTCAGAGGACGCCGCCCCCGACAGGGTGGGCGTGTCCAAGGGGGCAGGGTTTAATGTCAATGTAGCGTGGAACGGAGGGCGGATGGGGGACTCTGACTACCTCGCCGCCTTTCACCACGTGGTTATGCCGATCACCACCGAGGTAACCACACACACACACACACACCTTGGATCAGACCTGACGGAGCTCTCTGATTGGTTGATCCTCTCTCTGTAGTTTGACCCTGGTCTGGTTCTGGTGTCGGCCGGGTTCGATGCAGCTCGGGGGGATCCGCTGGGTGGATATCATGTGACCCCGGAGGGATACGCCCACCTCACACACCAGCTGATGTCACTGGCAGGGGGGCGTGTCCTGCTTATACTGGAGGTGAGTGATGATTGGTCGACAGTCTAACGTCTGTCACAGAGCTGTTTCTGATTGGTTGGCTCGCTCTGTCTTTCAGGGAGGTTATAACTTAACATCCATCTCTGACTCCATGGCGATGTGCACCAGCGTGTTGCTAGGAGACCCCCCTCCCTCCTTAGTGACACCCCTCCCCCCTCCTCATCACAGCGCTGTAGCAACAATCAACGAGGTCATCCGACACCACGCCCCCTACTGGAGGTCACTGAGGATCCACAGTGAGTGCACACGTTCTCTCCTTGTTCACTTTCTTCCTCTCCTCGTCCACTTTCTTCCTCTCCTCGTTCACTTTCTTCCTCTCCTCGTCCACTTTCTTCCTCTCCTTGTTCACTTTCTTCCTCTCCTTGTCCCTCGATGACTTCCTGTCTTCTCCTTCAGTCCCAGAGTCTGTGCGGGCATCCCTGCCCACCCTGAAGCATCGTGGGAAACGTAGTTCTAAAGGAAAAGGCAGGAAGTCAGACAAACCACCACTGCCTCCTGCAGGACAGGAGGAGCACAGTCTGGAGCAGCTCACGCAGGGATTGGCCAGTTTGGACATCAGTCAAATGTCAGCCAATCACACGCCTGCCACGTCCATGCCAGTGGGTGGGGCCAGGCCGAAGGTCCGCCTCAGCCCAGAGAAGGTCACCTGTGGAGGTGAAGTGACACTTGAGCAGAGCCAATCAGCAGAGAGCACGGAGCTGCAGACTCAGGTAAACAGGAAGTCATCCATTTCCCATGATCCTTTGCATCCTAGAACAGACTTCATTTAACGTCTTATTAACCCTGAACAGACTGTTGCCGTGGCAGCGTCAGAGTCAGTTGCCGCTGGAGACAAATGTACAGGTGGAGGGGGGGCAGAGCCAGAGACAGAGGGAGCGTGTGGTTGGTCGAAGCCTCAGACGTCTCTGGAGCTGTGTGGAGGACAGACGGTCAGTAAACCTGTCTGTCTGTATATCACTGACCTGTCTCTCTCTCTCTCTCTCTCTCTGTCTGTATATCACTGACCTGTCTCTCTCTCTCTCTCTCTCTCTGTCTGTATATCACTGACCTGTCTCTCTCTCTCTCTCTCTCTCTGTCTGTATATCACTGACCTGTCTCTCTCTCTCTCTCTCTCTCTCTCTCTCTCTCTCTCTCTCTCTCTCTCTGTCTGTATATCACTGACCTGTCTCTCTCTCTCACTCTCTTTCTGTCTGTATATCACTGACCTGTCTCTCTCTCTCTCTGTCTGTCTTCAGGCCCCTCTGTACGTGGTGGACCCTCTGTCTTGGTGTCCTCACCTGGACGCCGTTAAGCCCCTCCCCCCCTCAGGTATAGATGTCTTCCTGTCGTGTCAGGACTGTGGATCTGATGCTGAGAACTGGACCTGTCTCACCTGCTACCAGGTGACCCTTCTCACCTCCTCCTCATGTGTTCTGTCTCACCTGTTGATGATGTAATCTTAGTGTCTCACCTGTCTGCTTCTTGTCTCAGGTGTTCTGTGGCCGTTATGTTAATGAGCACATGGTGACTCACGGCGTGATGTCAGAACATCCCATGGTGCTTAGCTTCTCTGACCTCTCCGTGTGGTGTTACCTGTGTGAGGCCTACATCCACCACCAGGTAACAGACACAGTACAGACCAGCTACAGATAACAGATAACAGACAGATAATAAACAGATAACAGATAATAAACAGATAACAGACAGATAATAAACAGATAATAAACAGAACAGATAATAAACAGATAACATAATAAACAGATAATAAACAGGTAACAGATAATAAACAGATAATAAACAGGTAATAAACATAACAGATAATAAACATAACATAATAAACAGGTAACAGATAATAAACAGATAATAAACAGGTAATAAACATAACATAATAAACAGATAACAGATAATAAACTGATTAAATGTGTTTTTTTGTTTTTTCAGATTCTGTTTGAAGCTAAAAATGCTGCTCACTGCAACAAGTTTGGAGAGGAGATCCCTCCATGGACCTGAGGAGGAAGAGGAGGAGGAGGAAGATGAGGAGGTGGAGGAAGAAGAGGATGTTTGTTCCTATCTTGTTGTTTTTTTCTGTCTCTCTTCCTTCACTGTGATTGGCCTGTTGAGTGTGTGTTGTGGTTACAGCAGCCAGCAGCAGTGGTGCTTTCTGGGAAATGTTTACGTGTACGGCGTCTCCCAGCTGCCAAAAAAAAAACAAATGAAGAAGTGATTTTACTTTTTTAATTATTTTAACTGGTGCTGATCTTCATCATCATCATCATCTTCTTCTTCATCCTGGTCTCTCTGATCACCAGCACACTTTCACACTTTTTGTTTAAATTTTTCTGATGTGTTTTTTAATAATAATAATAAGAGTGATGATGTCACAGAGAGGCCACGCCCTCATTTGTTGGTCTTGTCAGCTGATTGGTCGAATGAATCTTTGTGCAATATTTACTTTGTTTGAATGTTTCTGTGTTTGTCAATAAAAATCAATAATCAGCTGATGACTCGCGTTTTCTTCTCCATGTGAGGTTTGATGACGTCACAGTTTGACACTGACAGACTGCAGCTGTTACCAAACAGGAAGTGATTACTGCTGAAAGAACTTCCTGTGTGACGCTGTGTGGACGGCCTGTCACGTGACTTGGACCAAAATATAATAATTATGATTAAAATCATTTAATAAAAAAATAAACAATATTTACAAAACACGTCTGTGAGCTCTGTGACGTCATCAGAACATCGAGACTGAGCTGAATGACGTCACATTAATATTATTCTACATGTTATATTACAGAGCATCATCGTGAGCTCTCGTGACGGTTCGTGTAAATTATTAATCACGTGATGCTCGTCGGTGGAGGAAGCTCCACATCCGGGTATGTAGAGCTGCATCCTCTCCTCCACCCTCTGCGTCCTCATCCTGCAGACAGACAGACAGACAGAGCGACAGACAGACAGGTGGATCTCCTCCAGCTGCAGGTTCGTTTGTTTCCGTTTGATGTTCGACGTTTAAATCCCGACAGAGAGACAGACAGACAGGCTGGCAGACAGACAGGCAGGCAGACAGACAGGCAGGCTGACAGACAGACAGGCTGAGCAGTCTGTGTGTTGATAGGTGATGATGTAACCGTCGGTATTTGCGGGCTGTTTGTTTATGTCCGTATCTTGATGCTGATTGGCTGTCGCGCTCTGATTGATGCTGTTTACTCCAGCACAGTGACATCACGTTTATGTAAATATATGAAACATGAATATTATATATTCAATATTTATATTTCGCCATTTAGCTGAAGCTTTTATTCAAAGTGACTCACAGAGAAGGAAACAGTCAGCGTACAGAGATGATAAAGTGTCTGAGACTGATCTTAAAGGGACAGATGCGTCATGTCCAGCTGTTGTTAACGTTATTTTATATAATAAAGTTTATTTCAAACGTTTAGTTCCAGTCTGATGGTTTCTTTTTTGTTGGTGTCTGTCTGTCTGTCTCTCTCTCTGCCTGTCTCTCTGTCTGTCTGTCTGTGTCTGTCTCTGTCTCTCTGTCTGTCTGTCTGCCTGCCTGTCTGTCTGTCTGTCTGTCTGTCTCTCTTTCTCTGTCTGTCTCTCTGCCTGCCTGTCTCTCTCTCTCTCTCTCTGTCTGTCTGTCTCTCTCTCTCTGTCTGTCTGTCTGTCTCTCTCTGTCTGTCTGTCTGTCTGCCTGTCTCTCTCGCTCTGTCTGTCTCTCTGCCTGCCTGTCTGTCTCTCTCTCTCTCTCTCTCTCTGTCTGTCTGTCTCTCTCTCTCTGTCTGTCTGTCTGTCTTGTGTGTCTGCCTGTCTCTCTCTCTCTGTCTGTCTGCCTGTCTGTCTGTTAGTCATGTCTGGGTCTCCTGCCCTCGCCGACCTGTCTCGCCTCTATCAGACGGAATTTGTGCGCAGTGCCCGGGCTGTGGGCGTCCTCTGGGCCGTGTGCACGCTCTGCTTCGCCATCATCCAGGTGGTCGTCCTCGTGCAGCCGTCCTGGATCGGCACCGCAGACACCCGCCACCAGGGAGCGGGCCCGGCTCCGCCCAGCGGCACCCTGGGACTGTTTGAGGTAAGGAACTGGAAGCCACGCCCACCACACAGCCACTGTCCAATCACAGCTCAGCTACAGTAACAACAGGTTATGATGCAACAGAATGTTTGTTTCAAAGATCATCTATGTGTGTCTTCCTATGTCTGTGTGTCCTCGTATGTCTGTGTGTCCTCATATGTCTGTGTGTCCTTGTGTGTCTGTGTGTCCTCATGTGTCCTCATATGTCTGTGTGTCCTCGTGTGTCCTTGTGTGTCCTCGTGTGTCTGTGTGTCCTCGTGCGTGTCTGTGTCCTCGTATGTCCTCGTGTGTCCTCGTGTGTCTGTGTGTCCTCGTGTGTCTGTGTGTCCTTGTGTGTCTGTGTGTCCTCGTGTGTCTGTGTGTCCTCGTGTGTGTCTGTGTCCTTGTGTGTCCTTGTGTGTCTGTGTCCTCGTGTGTCCTCGTGTGTGTCTGTGTGTTGTCAGGTGTGTGTGGAGTCGGACTGGCCGGTCCCAGACTGTCGTGGTGGTCTGTCCAGTCTGTCCCCATTGCCGTCCTTCCAGTCGGTGGCGGTGTTGGTGGGCGTGTCTCTGTGGGCGGTGTGGACCAGCGTCCTCTGTCTGTGTCTCTTCAGGTTCTGCAGTGCCGCCACCGTCTACAAGATCTGCGCATGGCTGCAGCTCACTGCAGGTCAGTTACTGGTTCTGTTGGTTCTGTTGGTTAACTTGGTAGCTACAGTAAGCTAAGCTAAGCTGTCTGTCTATCTGTCTCCTCAGGTTTCTGTCTGGCGTTGGCCTGTCTTCTGTTTCCAGACTCTTGGGAGAGTCCAGAGATGAGAGCTCTGTGTGGAGACTCTGTGAGTATCAAAGTAACCGAGTATTTCCACCAAAAAGTACTCAGTGTACTCAGAGTAAAAGTACAGAGGTCTCTGTCTGTAGTCACATGATAACAGACTCCAGAATCCAGGTGTTTTAAGGATCCAAGTGTTTCAAGGACCTGCTTGTGTTCTCTCCAGGTGGGCAGCTTCTCTCCAGGTAACTGTTCGGTCCACTGGGCCTACATCCTCGCCATCCTGGGCGTTCTGGACGCCGCCATCTTGGCCACATTGGCCTTCGTCCTCGCCAACAGACAGGACGCCCTGCTGCCGCCGGACACCAAGGAAGGTGAGGGCGGAGTCCAGTTAGCTTAGCATAGAGTTAGCTTCAGGTCGTCTTCCTGTAATAATACTAATGTTTTTGTGTTTCCGTAGTGACAACAGGTCTGCTGATGTCAGCATAGAGTCACCAGGTGAGTCTGTTCTTCTTCTACTGTCACTTTGACCGCAGTCATGTGATCATTAACACATGATTAATTAATTCATTAATTATACAAACTTTATTTTTTTCCATGCCAGGAGCAGTTCTTCCTCCTGATCTCTCCATCCATCATCATCATCATCATCATCAGAGGAGGAGGAGGAGGAGGAGACGACAGGTATCCTCCTCTCACCATCACCTGGTTTCCTGGAAACCATATCCACCTTCCTGTTGTCATGGTGATGAGTGAAGAGGAGCGGGAAGAGTCACAGACTGAATGGTCGCGTCTGATGTCGTCCCACAGTGTTTTTATTCTTTCTCTGAGTGCTGGAGCCGGCCGGGTCGGACCGGATCAGACCGGGTCAGACCAGATTTAGCCTCTCTGAGTCTCTGACTTAAATCAGCTGAAATTCAAACGCAGCACTTTCAATGTCATGTGACTGTTTCCTGACTGTTACTATGGGATCGATAAATATTTGAATATGTTTGTTTAATGTAACAGTCATGTTTGTTTAATGTTAGCCATGTGTTTGGGTCACGTGTTCCTGGAGCTATGAAAGAGCGAAGACAGGACAAAGAAAGAGAGAGAGGAGGTGTGATGGAGGAAGAGGAGACCGTTCAGCCATCAACATGGCGGCTCTGTCACAGATCAAACATGTCGACATGAAATCTGAACGTCGAAGTTGCCGACTGAGATTTGACATCATTCATTGTGTTTTAGTCTCATCTCGGTGTTAGCCTAGCTTAGCACAGAAAAATCATGCACTCCATATGTGTGTTTTAGGACTGCATGTTGTAGCTTGTTGTTAGCTTCAGGTCAGACTGGACTAAACCCAACGGTCTACAGGATGTATTGAAAGTACTAAAAAAGTCTGAAAAGATTTCGTACTAAAGCTTGTAAAAAAGAAAAGTTGTAATAACACTCCTAAAATGTTAAAAAATGTCGTAATAAAAGGCTCTAAAAAAGTGTCGTACAAAAAGTTGTTAAAAAATGAAATTTAGAAAATAGCTAAAGTCTGTGTAAAGTCAAAATAAATGTGTTCTGAGATTGTCAGACTAAAGAAGAAAGTGTTATTAACCATCCAGCCAAATTTGAATGATCAAAAATATCAACAAGTTTATGAAATCAGGTGTCAAAATCAGGTAAAAATGAATTCTCAGCTCCAGGACTGTGGGGGCGTGTCCGCTGAATGCGCTGAAGCAACGCCCACTCGCTGGAGCGGTCCCGCCTCCTTTAACAGTCACGTGCTAATTTTATGTTAATGATCATCACGTGACGTCACGCCATCTCATTTTAGGACCGCCCACAAAATCCTGGACTGAAAACCGGTGAAAAACTGTTTGAACCTCTAACTCCACATTTCAGTAATATATTGTCTCATAAGTCTTTTCACGTGTTTTCAGCAACTATTTTACAACATATTTATTGTGTTTTGAAAGAAAACATGGAATTGCCTCTACATGGATTTTTTTTTTTTTCAAAAAAAACGTAATAAGATGCAAAAAATAACATAGAAATGTCGTACAAAAAGTTGTTAAAAATGTACAAAAAGTCGCAAAAAGTGAGGTAAAAAATGTCACACAAAATATCGTAAAAAATGTACAAAAATTCGTAAAAAATGACGTACAATGTGACTATAGGATGGATTTGGGTCCAGCCTTTGTGCTATGCTAGGCTAAACACAGACATGAGAGGATAGTCAGTAAACTCTCACAGTTTCGTGTCAGCATGACCTTTGACCTTTGCAGTAGATCTTCAGTGAGTCTTCCAGGCTGTTTGTTGTTGAACATTTTTTAGATTCACAAACGTTTCAATAACACGCAAAGTGTTATTTATTTTTATAGAGCATGGAAACCCCATAAAACCACATTTTATCAACTTATGGTCACATGATGTCACTGTCCAGTCAAAACCACGTATCTCCAAATTTGGTGAATTTTTTATTTTCCAGACGTAAACACACGAGTATCAGGAAGTCGTTTACGAATTCTTCAGAGAAGAAAAATAAATTCAAAAAATGATCCAATAAACATTAGGTGAAACACAGATACGTGTTTTCTACAGGACAGTTTATCAGCCATGTGCAAATATTGTAGTGCCAAAGAAAAGAGTTGCCATGGTTACAGTAACATTTATCAGAACGTGCTCATGTGAATTTTTAATTGAATATGTGAAATAAAAAATTGTCCCTGACATGTCTCCGTACAGTTTCATCAATTATTTTATAGAAAAACATTTGTTCGTGGTTGTCTGAACGAATTATGAACGTCAGGTGATGTCAGTTACCTGGTGAAGTTACCTCAAATTGTTACCTGATCAGGTGAGTCATGGTCTGATTTAAGAGAGAATTCTAGGTACCTGCTTCAGTGATGATGATGTCACCAGGTAAACTTATTTGATTGATTTTTTTTACCAATTTATGTATTCATAAGTCACCTGAACATGTTACCTGACGACGTGTGTTGACTAAAAGGACGGAATAAAAGTCATAAAAAACGATAAAAAATGTATAACAAGTTGTAAAAAATCACCTCCAAGAACTTGTAAAAAGGTGTTAAAACTCATTAAAAGTCTTAAAACAAAGATCTAGTAAAAGTCACAGTTGAGAAAAAAACAATCTGACTACAGGATGGATTTGGGATTAGCTTGATGGCTAACAAGCATCCAGCCTTTGTGCTATGCTCGGCTAAACACAGACATGAGTCAGTAAACTCTCAGTTTCCTGTCAGCATGACCTTTGACCTCTGCAGTAGATCGTCAGTCTTCCAGGCTGTCACGAAAAAGTCAATAAAATTCACAACAATAAAAGATGTAACATGTTCATGAAGAAGTTCTAATAAAGTAGTAAAAAACTGTTGTAAAAAAGTTGTGGAGGAAAAAGTAATAAAAAAAAAACATGTCAATTAAAAAGTTTAATAAACATCGTAACATGTTGGAAAAAGTTTAATAAAAAGTTTGTGGTAAAAAAAAAAAACTCATAATAGAAGTTGGAACATGTCGAGGAAAAAGTTGTAAAATAAAAAAGTCTAATGACTTTGAGGGAAAAGTGAGTGAGATTGTTTTAATGTTGTCTGCATGTTTTAACCTTTCGTGTCCTGTGATGGATTAAAGGGAAGAACACAGAGACGTTTGTGGTCGATACTTTAATTGAATTCAGACGAATAAAAGTGTTTAGTTTCACCACATACACACTGACAGAGCTGCTGCACACAAGCTGAAGTACATGAACACAACAGGAATGAACCAATCACAGAGCTGATGAGTCTCCACGGTTACCATCACTGTCCATCGTCCATTTGTCAGATTGACATCGACCAAGGGAGGAAGTGCTTTAATGATGAATCAGAGTGGGTGAGGTTGACTTCAAGTCCCAGAAGTCATTCCTGTCAGAAAACAACCAATCAGAGAGCTTCAGACTGAGAGACATGATGACGTGATCCATAAATTTGATCCTTTTCAATTTTGCAACAACTGCTGAGGATTGTGGGTACTGTAGTGTTTAAAGTCCTGTCAATATTTTTCATGTTGGCTCACCTGTAAATTTGTAGTTTTTACATGTTCACCCGAGCTGAGTAAAATAACAGGTTTTCACAGAAATTCATTCAAATTTATGAGAACACTATATCTAATTTAGTTAACACAGAAAATGATGAACGGTGTCCCCCAAGGTTCAATCCTCGGACCGCTTTTTCTTCTATACTCAGTAATAACCTCAAATCAGTATGCTGAGTGCGTCGCTATGCAGATGGCACGATTATTTATGCGTCAAAACAAATCAAATTTAACTTCAACTTTGAGCTTTGTGAATATAAATAAATCTTAAATCCTTCAAATATCTTTATTGATTCAGATGATGACTCCACTTAATATCTCTATGTTATTGATTCTAAATAAAACGTTGATTTCATGGATCATCATTGTGATGCTCTGATGTCTAAATTTTATTTCATTTTAACTCTGTAAGTTTGTTTTTCTGTTTTTGTTGTTTGATTTTGAGTAAATTTGAAAACCAGATTCATCCTGTAATTAATCCTGATTTAATCAAAAACAAATCAGTTCAATAATTATTCAACAAAATCACATCATGTTCTCAGTGTCAGGACTGAACTCTTTCATCTCTTCACTCCTCCATCTTTACATCATTTCTTCCTTTTTTTTATCAACAAATGACAGATCAGTTAAATTTACACCAGAAGCAGCAAAAAAAAAAAGACAAAAACAATTGAGAAATTAAAAATCAGACAAAATACACCTCCTCTTCCTCCTCCTCTTCTTCTTAATCTCTCATGTACTCCATGAGCTGATCAATCAGTATTTGGGGGTCGTAGTTCAGGACGGCTCTCCTACGGCGCCTATGATTCCCATGATTCAGTTCTTCCATGGCGGCGGTTGCCATGGTATCGATGCGTTTCATCCTCTGCAGTGCAGCAGCAGGGGGGCGGAGCCTCTCCTCTACATCGTCCTCCTCCTCCAGCCTCTTCACTCGGAGCAGAGGGGGATCGTTGCTAGGTGATGGAGGAGGAGCCATGTCGTCAAGGGAACGGCGGGTTCTCCTGTGGGCGGAGTTAATCGGTTCAGATGCTGTGATGGATAGGTCCCTCCTCGCTCGGCGACCAGAGATCACTGTGGCGTCGTTAGGGCCGATGCTGGATAGTAACCTAGCAACCAGACGTCTTAGAAGGAGGAGAGGAATAAGTTAGTCCTGAAGAAAGGCGTAAAACGTTGTGATGTGTTGAAAAATTAAATAATTAATTAATTAGTTTGTGAGTGTGTGAATGTAGTGATCACCTCAGAGCGTCCTGGTCTCTGTTCAATCCTGATGAAACCCGTCCAGCCTGTTGGAGTCTCGCTCTCTCCAGCAGAGTCTGAGCCAGCTGAGGCTCCATCCTGACAATCAATCAATCCATCCATCCATCCATCAATCAATCAATCAATCAATCAATCAATCCATCCATCTATCCATCAAGTCTGATTTCTGACAAACATTAAGAGACCAACCTGAAGACATTTTAAACATAAGTGTAAGCAGGAAGTGGTGTTCACCTGTCCAGGAGGGCCTGAGCCAGCTGAGGTTCCACGAGGCCCCACCAGGCTGCCGGGGGTCTGCCCATGTTCAGGCCGCGGCCTGTCTCATCGTAGTCTGGGCTCTGGAAGTCCCCCTGTGGTCCCTGATCATCCTCTTCATCCTCTTCTTCCTCCACCACTTCCACATCACCCGGGCTGACCAATCCCGCACTCTCCGCTTCACTCAGTAGGCGGAGCAGAGCAGCCAGGTAGGCTGTGAACACGTTTGATTGGTCAATTAGTTTCTACAAGCAACAGTCATTATTTCAAGAAAAACGTTGTGATAAAAAGTTGTGACATGTTGAGGTAAAAGTAATAAAAAAAGGCGCAATGTGACGAGTAGAAAGTCATAATAGCATGTCGTACAAAAAGTCATAAAAAATGTCATAAAATGTCATACAAAAAGGTGTAAAAAATGTGCAAAAAGTCGTAAAAAAGTCGTAAAAAATATCATACAAAAAGTCGTAACAAATCGGGTGTTGTTTAGCTCAGTTGGTAGAGCATCCGCCCCGTGTACAAAAGCTCGGTCCTTGCCGCGGTGGCCCAGGGTTCGAATCCAACCTGTGGCTCTTTCCCGCATCTCGTTCCCCATCTCTCTCTGTCTCCCCACATCTCTTGTCACTCTTCAGCTGTCTGTATCAAATAAAGCTCTAAAAGGCCAAAAAATAATAATAAAAACATTGTAACATAAAAAAAAAAGAAAAAAAAAAAAAGTCGTTTCAAATAACAAAATTTCTAAAAAATGACACTAGAAAAATCATAATAATAGTCAGAGCATGTCGAGGAAAAAGTTGTGATAAAAGTCGTAACATGTTGATATTTATATAAAACAATCATATGAAATGTTTAAAACTCTCCAACCTGCTCGCTGCTCTTCTTCTTGTTCCCGCCTCTGATCCCTCTCCACCAATCGCTGCAGGGCCTGATCCAAGCCCCGCCCCCTCCAGTCATCCGATTGGTAGTACAGGTCATTGAGCCCGCCCCCGCCCTGAGTGGCAGGATATGACATCATCTGCTCCTCATAAGGCAGGAGATTACGGAGGTCCCTGCGCTGGCGTCTGACTCCGTGCACTGATTCATCCAGGCCACGCCCCCCGCCGCGAGCAGCAGGTAGAGACTGAGCGAGAAAGAGAGGTCAGAGGTCACGACCAGATGACTTGTTAACATTACATTAATGTCTTATTACCTGTAAATACTACTAATAAAATTTTAATAAATAAAATGAATTCCCTATGTCTCGCCCCCACCAGGGTGGTGAGAAACTTAGGGGTTATGATTGATGACCAACTAACCTTTTCCAATCATGTCGCCTCAGTTGCCCGGTCATGCCTTTTTGCACTTTACAACATCAGAAGAATCAGACCTTACTTAACTCAACATGCTACTCAACTCCTGACACAAGCTGTCGTTATCTCAAGACTATATTACTGTAATGCCCTCCTGACGGGCCTGCCAGCCTGCACAGTGAAACCTCTTCAGATGATCCAGAACGCGGTGGCGCGCCTGGTCTACAACCAACCCAAAAGGTCACATGTCACCCCGCTGCTCATCGAGCTCCACTGGCTACCTGTCGCAGCCCGCATTAAATTCAAATCTCTAATGCTCGCCTACAAAGTTGTCTCCGGTACTGCACCTACCTACTTGAACGCCCTCATACAGGCATATGCTACCTCACGATCCTTGCGCTCCTCCAATGAACGACGCCTGGCTCTGCCACCCATTCGCTCAAGGCAATCCAAACTCTTCTCGTTTGTTGTTCCCCGCTGGTGGAACGTCCTACCAGTTCCTACCAGAGCAGGGACGTCCCTCTCTACCTTTAAAAAACTCCTGAAGACCTCCAGCTTTTCAGAGAGTACCTTCTCTCCTAGCACTACACGACAAATCTACACCTTAAAGAATTGTCACTAGCACTTATTACTGCACTAACGCTTCTTATCGCACTATACCTTGATTGTTCCCTTTTCTGTAAGTCACTTTGGATAAAAGCATCTGCTAAATGACTAAATGTAAATGTAAATGTAAAATACCCAGACAAAGGAAGAGCTAAAGCCCCGCCCCCTCACCTGTGTGAAGCCCCGCCCTCTCCACTTTCAGTCTTTGGGAGAAGAAAAAAGTTTTGTTTTGTTAGTATTCAGTTCCCATGAGGCTTTGTGTGAGTCAGACCTGTGTGACCGCACACACACCGTCTGGAATAATTCTTCCTCTTCGTCAGAGATCATGTGACAGTAACATGTGACAGTAACACGTGACAGTAACATGCCGCAGAGAAGAGGGTGGCGGCCACATACTTTAAATCTCCTCTCCAGACAATTAGAGCAGGATTATACACTGACCATAAGCCCCGCCCCCTTTTGCTCTGTGCTCCAATCACAGTCGAGCAGGCCTCAGTCACCTTCCTCCGTTCCTGTACGTTCACCAAACATCAGCCTCCGGTGCTGTGACATGAAGCCGACACAGGAAGTGCTACAAACTGCATTTCCTCTTATCGTCCACTTGAGGCTGGCTACAGAAGTCTGTCGATGGATGGAGGTTAGCTAACCGTCCTCAGCTCCACGAGCCAGATCAAGAAACCCCCAAAGAAAACCTCCATGTTTGTTTTGGTCTGTGTGCGTGTGTGTGTATGTCTGTGTGCGTGCGTGTGTGTGTTATGAGGATGCTGTCAGTGTCCACGGAGACGTGCTGTTGCCGTGGCAGCATAACAAGCTGTTCTGTTGCTGCCTGCAATAATTTGATTGGTCCTTGTGTTTGTACAGATCGAGGCGAGTCCAGAAGGTCCGGTTCAGTCCAGACTTTTGTCCTACACGTCACTCCAGGTTAATGAGCTTCACAGTAAGAAGGTTCTGGGTTCAAACCCACCAGCACGCTGGAGTTTGTATGTTCTCCTGGTGTACACCAGCTTCCTCCAACTGAACAATGAGTCAGCAGACTGAACAGTGAGTCAGCAGTCTGAACAGTGAGTCGGCAGTCTGAACAGTGAGTCAGCAGTCTGAAGTACGGTGGTTCTGACAGCTCAAATTTCACCTCATGAAAATACAAATTAAAAACCACATTCAGCACCACATAGAGACTTTGTCACTCAGTAATATGAACTGACTCAATGTTCAGACACCTTCGAGGTTCGGACCGCTCGGCCTCACAGATACTTAGAGTACTGTAGACATCCTGTAAAGAGAGAGTCTGTCCTCAGAGGGAACCTGTCTCCATCAAGGAAAACCACAATGAGTCACTCTGTGGGACGTCTCAGAGACTATGTCCAGGTTTTAGACAGTCTGTGGGACGTCTCAGAGACTACGTCCAGGTTTTAGACAGTCTGCGGGGACATCACGGAGACTACGTCCAGGTTTTAGACAGTCTGTGGGGACGTCACGGAGACTACGTCCAGGTTTTAGACAGTCTGTGGGGACGTCACGGAGACTATGTCCAGGTTTTAGACAGTCTGTGGGTTCATTTCCTTCAGACAGACTCAGCAGCTGCTCGACTGATTTATGAGTATAATATCTCTCTGAGCGAGTCAGCACATTTAGTCTTCAGTACAGGAGGAGGTTCATATCTGTGAGTGTGTGTGAGGAGGAGGAGGAGGAGGCGGTAATGAGTCCTTTGAGGAGCATCACTCTGTCTGAAATGTCTCATCCTCCCTGATGTGATGCCCGGAGCTAACGGACCAAACAACAAGTTAACAATGCGATCAGCTGTTTGTTCATGGTTAAACACTGAATACACTTCGCCTCACTCTGTCATCAGCAGATAAACAGAAATGATTCCACGACACGTTGATCATCGTCCAGCTTCGTTAAGTTTAAATTAAATCAGACGTCCTCACTGCGTCTGTGTCGCCACTGCGTCCCCACTTGGACAGATGAACAGGTTCACACACTCTAACACAGAGCAGCCTACTGGGTACCTCCAGTAACCTGCCGTGTAATGTGCGGCCCTGTTGCCGTGGGTTACTGTCTCCTGTCGCTATGGTGACAGGATTTGAAATGAAATGTTCCTGCTGTCACAGCAGTGGCCTACACACACACACAACCACACACACTATTTCGTAAAGACTGACCAATAATCAATGATTGATACATCAGATAGAAAGCAGACATGAGAGCACACACACACACACGCACACAGTGATGTAACAGTGTTGACAGGTAAACAGCAGTGACATCATCCTGCCTCTCTCTGGTTACTGTGGCGATACATCAGCACATACATGTCGTCTCTCTCATCATGTGTTGTTCTTACCTGGGCGGCGTGGATCAGAGCCGAGCTGAGCAGCAGGAAGCCGAGCGACGCCATGCTACTGACTGAACACACACACACACACACACACTGTACTGATGACAGGGGAGGAGAGAGAGAGAGAGAGAGAGAGAGAGAGAGAGAGAGAGAGGGAGGGGGAGAGAGAGAGGGAGGAGCGATGACGAAGGAGGAGAGGAGAGGAGGAGACAAGGAGAGGAGAGAGGAGAAATAAGGAGAGAGGGAGGAGGAGGGGGTTAGGGGGGAGGAAGGAAACAGAAAGGAGAGAAGGGAGGAGCCATGAGAGGAAGGAGGGGAGAGAGCAGAAAGATGTAGAGAGGAGAGAAAGAAGAAAGGGAGGAGGTGAGGGTAGAAGGAAGGAGATAAGGAAGGACACAAGAAGAGAGAAGGAAGTAGGGAGGAAACAGAAAGGAGACAAGGAGGGTTTGAGAGGAAGAGGATGAGGAGGGAGTGAAGGATGGAAGGAGGGAGGGGCCATAAGAGGAAAGGAGGATGCAGAGAGACGCAGACTCGTCATGAAGAGACTCATGGGATTTGTAGTTTTGTAGTTTATTGAAACTTTACACTGAATAAACACAGCGGGGGGGGGGGGGGGGGGGGGGTCTCCATAGCAACAAGTCACACACATCATTATCATCATTACTGTCAACACCGTCGCCATGGTTACTGATGCTGAATAGATTATCACACAGGAAGTTACATCATCACAGAGGTGGAGTAAGAGAAGAAGAAGAAAGTGAGAGAGGAGATGAGGAGACAAGGAGGGCAGGAAAGAGGAGAGGAGGAGGAGAGGAGAAGAGGAGACAAGGAGGGGAGGACAGGAGGCAAAGAGGAGAGGAGATGAGGAGACAAGGAGGGGAGGACAGGAGGCAAAGAGGAGAGGAGATGAGGAGACAAGGAGGGGAGGACAGGAGGCAAAGAGGAGAGGAGATGAGGAGACAAGGAGGGGAGGACAGGAGGCAAAGAGGAGAGGAGAGGAGGAGACAAGGAGGGGAGGACAGGAGGCAAAGAGGAGAGGAGAGGAGATTAAAAAACAGAAACAAAAGAAGAAATGAGGAGAAAGGAGTGATGAAGAGGAGGAAAGGAAACGAGTGATATAGAAGAAGTATAGACAGGAAATGGGAGAGAACACACACATACACACACACACTCACACAGTCACACCTGCACAGGAAACAGGAAGTAGAATCACACTGATCATCAGTTACCGTACGACACGAGCAGAAAACACGTCACCATGCGGAGGAAGATACCGAGGACACGAAAAACAGATTCACTGTCCCAGAAAGAACCAAAGAACAACCAAAGAAGAAGAAGAAGAAGAAGCCTTTACAAAAACAGCTCACGGCTGCAGCTGATTGGCTGAGAGCCGAGCAGGAGACAAATAAAAAAACAGCAGGTCGTTCGCTGACAGAAACGTTCGTCTGAACATTTAAACTTTATTTATTTTATGTTTAGGATGCAGGACACACAGGAAGCTTCCTTCTAAGGTCCCTTCCTTCCTAAAGGTCCCACAGGCGTCCATTTTGTTTCTGGCGTTCACGTTAGCTGGTTTCTGTTTGGATCGCGGCCATTTTAAAGCTAACTTAACGTTAGCTAGCATTAGCTTATTAGCATATTATTACAGATGTTACGGTCAGGAAGGACGCCGTGACACAGCGAGCTCGCTAACATGGCCTCCGCTTTGACAGATCGACCTCACACGGTGCAGCAGCCTCTAATTGGTCACTTTGTTGATCAGAGCGCCGACGTGTCGTAAACATGTCGTTAACGACACGTTAGTTTTTTAAATATTCAGACGACATTGGAGCAGCAGGAATGTAACAGACACACTAACAGTGCAAACTGTAATGACGAGGAGCCATTTTGGATCTAGTTTCCACCTGGCGCCGTCACCGTGAAGCTGGACTGGGTTCACTGCGTCTCTCCGGAGTGACATCACTTCCTGTTGTTGATATTTACATGCAGCAAGACAAACAGCGAACAGCTGGGAGGTGATGTCATCGGTTTGGATCCAGTTTCATCTGGTTTGTGTGTGATTGGTGTGAACCCAGTCTGAACAGCTTCGTGATTGGCCGGTGTGAATCTGGCCTGTTGATTGGGGGAGGCATACTGAGGGGGCGGGGTTATACAGCGGTGGGCGGGGTTGAATAGGAAACATGAATATATTATATATCTGTTCAAAGTGATATCTATACAACACAAACATACATTCTGTCCACAGATTAGAATATGATGACTCGACACCAGCGCAGGTTTCTATTGGTCGGCTCTTGTTGTTGTTTTGGTGCTTCGTTCAAGTCGTGGATTTATTATTTATAACTCTCTTTTATCATTTACACATCGATTCATTATAGTGAACATCTATCCCCCCCACCCCCACCCTCCCCACCCGGTGACTCTGCAGACAGACAGGAGTGTTGCATTGTGGGTAGTTTGCAGGCGACCCACTGTCGTTCACTCCGACGCTTCCTGTGAAAGAAACACAAGAAGAAGAAGATCGCTGAACATCGTTTAAATTAAATGAATCAACTCGACCAATCAGGCTCCATTTCCTGTGTGTCTCACCTGCTTCCTGTCAGCTCACATCTGATTGGAGAAGGAGGTGGGCGCCCCCTGCTGGGCGTAGCCCTGACCGTACTCTGCATCCTGGAAACAACAGGAAACATGACACACATGACACACAGAAAGTATTGCAGTACACAGAGTACATGCAGTACTTAGACTACATGTAGTACATAGAGTACTTTATGTACTGAGTAAGAAATTTTGATTGTTTTGATTAAATTTGATTTTTTTACTTTTTCATGTTTGAAGAACTGTCAAACTATTTTTAATGTTTAATTAATGCTTTTACCAACAATTACTGAGTAAATAATCAGCTGATTAATCAATAATCAGCTGACTAATCAATAATCTGCAGATTATTGATTAGTCAGCTGATTAGGATGGAACAGAGTGAGTGATCACCTGGTTGTATCCTTGCTGGCTGTAGTCGGGTTGGTATCCTCCCTGGTTGCTGGCGTACGGGTCCTGTTCGTACGCCCCCTGCTGGCTGTAGGCGTCTGGTGCTGCGGGCTTCTCCTGAGGAGGAGGAGCTCGCATGAAGGGGGCGATGATGCCCGTCTCCTTGAAGACGAACCAGAGGTTTCCCACCCACAGGATCAGGTTAATAAAACCAAAAGCCTGAAAGAGGATGGAGGAATCAGCTGACATTATTCACCCAGGACAGGATGTAACCTGTATCTGACATGCTCTGCAGTAATGTTAGCTCTGACTCTGGCTCTGGTGTACAGAAACCTTCAGGCTCCATCATGGTCTCACCACAGAGGTGTTGAGTCCAGACATGACCGGGTCATGGACTTCACGGCAGTTGTTCCCTGAAACTTTGCAGGCGGGGATCAGAGTGACGACTTCGTCAGGGTCCGTCGCCGTCTTCACATCAGACAGACCTTTGGCCCAGGCCGCCGAACTCACGAGCCACATGAAGGCAAACACTCCGGTCACACCCAGGTCCTAAACACACACACACACACACACACACACACACAATGCATGAGTGATATGAGGTCACCTGTGAGCGATGTGTCCGGGCGGTGAACTTACGATCAGGGGACCCTTGTTGTTCTCCTTGTACTTCTCGAAGAAGAAGACATAGATGCTGAGAGCCGCCGTGGAGTAGAGGAAGGCGAAGACGCCGATGGTGACGAAGAACTCGGCCGAGGACGAGTAGTCACCAACAAGGAAGAGGCGGTCCGTGTTCCCACCCTCACAGGTGGGGGCGTCGAAATTCACCTGGTGGAGTCTGAGAGAGGGAAGAGTTTAATAAGTCAGACACATTCAGTCTTTCACCTGTCATTGCTCATGTCAGACCAAACGTCCAGCCCAGCAGTCAGCAGCTTCATTTGACCAAAATACAAAAAAAATCTGTTCAGTCCTTTTAAATTCAGAATTCAGTGACAACAAACGTTTTTAGATCTCGACTTTAGAGACTTTCACTGTAGGAGAGGGTGAGGCGAGTGGGTTGTAATCAGCAACTACACCACTAGATGTCACTAAATCATCAGACTGAACCTTTAAATCATCCAAACACGTGTTCAGACCGTGTCCTGATGTATGTTAAAGAACACGTGATCTGTGTCACACTGACCTGAACGGATACTCAAACTCCACCTCTATGCTCAGGTCGCTGTCCGTCCGGTTCTTACACTCCACCGCCATCTGGAACATCCCAGAATAACTGCCGCAGGTGGAGAACGCGAAGATGGCGAAAAACTGGAGGAACAAAACAAACGAGTAAAAATGCAGAGGTTGTTACCGTGGAAACAGCTAGACACAGCGCTGCTTTGAGCTAAATGCTAACATCAGCTGTTCACTGTGTGTGTGTGTGTGTGTGTGTGTGTGTGTGTGTGTAGCAGAGGAAGTGTTATTCCTCCTGCAGGATGATGACTCATCATCATCACATCTATCGATACAGACTCAGTGTGAAGCGTTAAACTGCCGCAGATTCTAACCAACAACCTCAGTGTTAGTGCATCACACACACACACACACACACACACACATAGTGAACAGATGGTCACAGTCAGACTTGCCATCCAATCCTTGCTTGGCACTGTGTGTGTGTGTGTGTGTGTGTGTGTGTGTGTGTCGTGAATCATATTCTCCTCTCCGTGCATTGTGGGAACATTTTGAATGTTTCTGTATCTTTTGAGAAAATTAAAATCTGTTCTTATATTTTCAGGATTTTTTACAAACATTTAAAAATAATTCCAGATAAACTTTTTATTTCATTATGTGGTGAGTCTGATTCACACCTGTGACAGGTGAGACCACACAGTAAAGTTCAGTGTTTGAATAATGATACAAACATTAAAGAAGTAGATTTGAATCTGATGATTATTGTTCAGTTCATGGTTTGATGTGAAGATGAACAGAAACACATCGTCTGCATAGAGACAGACTTCATGTTTGTTTTACATGTTTTGACTGAAGAAAAGTAAAACATGAAGGCAGAATTTAATATTTAATTTAATAATTTAATAATAATGAATTACACTAATATGAAATGATTCTTCATCTGTGTTCTGATGAACTCACCCATTCTAAAGCCTTAATGAAGCCCAGAGGAACCTTCAGGACCCTGAACTGACCCTGAGCGACCAGCTGCAGAGAAACAGACAGACAGAGAGAGAGAGAGACAGACAGGTATTTATTATTTATGTATTATTGAAAATAAAACAGTGATCACAGAAACATTTAAAATAATTAGATACAATAAAGAAAAATAAATAATGTCCACAAATAAAAACAATTCAAAATATATTGATGACAGACGTCTTAAAACAGTCTGTTGTCGTTGAGCAGCGTCCTGGCAGCAGTTTGGGGTTCGATGCCTTGCTTAAGGACACCTCGGCAGAGCCCAGGACGTGACAACAAATCATCACCGTGTTTAATGATTGTGATGTTTGATGAATCATCAGCCGATGAACTGACATTAAAGGAAAAATGAATGATTATTATATTTCGACAGTGACAGTGGCTCAGGTGGTAGAGCGGGTCATCCAATGAATCAGAGGGTTGGCGGTTCGAATCCCGCTCTGTCCCGGTTGCTGTCGTAGTGTCCTTGGGCAAGACACCTTACCCACCTTGCCCCGTGCGAATGTGTATGAATGTGTATGAATGTTTGGTGGTGGTCGGAGGGGCCGTTTGGCGCACATTTACCACCACCGGTGAGAATGTGTATGAATGAATAATGGTTTCTGTAAAGCGCTTTGGGTGCCTTGAAAAGCGCTATATAAATCCAAGCCATTATTATTATTATTAAATAAAAGTCACATGATGATGCCGATCATGTGATCAGAGACGGCTCTGACGGTCAGTCGACTTCCTGCTGTTGCGTTCACTGACAGTCTGTGATATTTACACTGTGACCTCTGACACAAACATTTGAACTCATAATAATTATTATAAAGTATAATAATTCATGAAAAGAAATGTTTCCATGCAGACAGCTCTGTGACCGTCAGAGTCAGTTCATGAGACAAACAGCAGGTGGCGCCTGGTCAGACAGGGAGGGAGCCAATAGCGTGCGGGACCGCTCAGGTCCAGATACTGAGTGTGTACTGTGATCAGCTGACTGGAAAAACAGCTGACACACGTAAACACTAACATGGGATCACTTCCCATCATGCATTGCTCCCAACCTGAGCTCAGTCTGACACATTCAAACTCTAACTCTTCTGTTAGGTGTCGAACGTTCTGAAAACATTGAGGCAACGTGTCACATGAAGAGATGATAGTGTGGAGAACGTCTACAGAACGTCTAAAGAACGTTTCCCTGCAGTCGGTCAGTTTGAATGTTTGTTTACGTTCAGACAAACAGGTCGATGCTCTCAGGTTTCTGTCTGATCATATTTAACCTCAGACAAACGTTCTGTCAACGTTCACAACACATTTCATTTATTAACTTTGGTCTGTTTCAGTATGACAGTACAACATTGTCAGAACGTTGTCAGAACGTTCTAACATTCAGCCTGGTTGTTCTGACTTGATGTGGATCTGTTCCCAACAAACAATCAGAACTTTACAGAAATTTTCCTTTTGACTTCATCTGATGATGTGAAGAGATGAAAGAATGAACATATGGCAACATATTAACTAACATATGACAACATATTAACTAACATATGACAACATATTAACTAACATATGACAACATATTAACTAACATATGACAACATGTTAACTAACATATGACAACATATTAACTAACATATGACAACATATTAACTAACATATGACAACATATGACCTGATTTTATTACAGTATTATAATAAATTAAATATAATTAATTTCAGTCTGACCTGAGATCAGTTCAAAATATAAAAATATTCATTTTTATTTTTATATTAAAGTAAAAAAACACAAACATGAAGAAATATTTCATATTACTGCAGTACCACCCATCACTTCACAGTAATACTACAGTCATATTATTGTAGTATGACTGTAGTATTACTGCAGTATTACTGCAGTATCACAGTCATGTTGCAGTATTTCTTCGTGTTTTTTGTGTTTTAAAGGACAAACTGGATTTTTTGTTTTTTTCTCGGTCTCCATCTTACAGCAGCTGCTGAGGAGGAGGAGGAGGAGGAGGAGGTGAACCCGGGTAAAACCGGGTGAAACCGGGCTAAAAACACGACAACAACTCCGCGGAGAAACGTGAGCATAAAAACAGAACCGGACCGACCCGAAACAAAAACATCATCATCATCATCATCATCATCATCCTGCTGCTCGGGCTGCCATTTTACACACACACACACACACACACACGCACACAGGTCCCTGCAGGCAGCGCGCAGGGCTGAAGAGCCCACAGACAGGCCTGCTCCCCTCTATCACCACCAGAACCGAACCGAACAGTCATGATTAAAATCACAAAAATCAGCCTGAATGTTCCCTTAATATTCCCTTAATATTCCCTGAATGTTCCTTGAATGTTCCCTGAATGTTCGTGAATCTGTTATCTGCCTCCCGCCGTGATGCGGGCCGACACTGAGATGCTTCACCGGGAGACAAACATGAATCCCGGCGGGCCGAGCCGAAACACGACACGAACACACGCCGAACACCGAGCGGAACCGACCGAACCGAACTGATGAAGATGAAGAGGAGAAGAACCAGAAAAGATCAAATGAAGAAGAAGATGAAGAAACATACCTGATTTACGACGTCCATCCTGCCGCCTGTCGAGAGGAGAGAGGAGATGGAGGGAGGAGGGACGAGAGGAGGGAGGATGGAGAGAGGAGGGAGGAGGGAGAGAGGAGGGACGAGAGGAGGGAGAAAGGAGAGAGGAGGGACGAGAGGAGGGAGGATGGAGAGAGGAGGGAGGATGGAGAGAGGAGGGAGGAGGGACGAGAGGAGGGACGAGAGGAGGGAGAAAGGAGAGAGGAGGGACGAGAGGAGGCAGGATGGAGAGAGGAGGGAGGATGGAGAGAGGAGGGAGAAAGGAGAGAGGAGGAAAGGGAGGATGGAGAGAGGAGGGAAGGGAGGATGGAGAGAGGAGGGAGGAGGCGGCAGTCTGTTGTGTGTTCACCTCGTGAATGTTTTATTTCTTGTTAATTATTGTTCAGAGGAGATGAAAGAGTTAATGATGATGATGACAAATATATTTCTTTAAAACGTCATCAGATTTATTTTATTTTGAAAAACAGGAAAAAATGGAAACGTAAGCAGGGGCGGGGCTAACTGCGTCATCATGTTAGTGGGAGGAGTTCAGGTGTGTCGAAGATATATAAACATAAAATACACAAAACCTGGACGTAGTCTCCGTGACCTCCCTGCAGACTGTCTAAAACCTGGACGTAGTCTCCGTGACCTCCCTGCAGACTGTCTAAAACCTGGACGTAGTCTCTGTGACGTCCCCGCAGACTGTCTAAAACCTGGACGTAGTCTCTGTGATGTCCCCACAGACTGTCTAAAACCAGAGGGAGCCACAGTATTTTAACTTCCTGTCTGCACAGGAAGTGGTAACATGAGTTTTTTCAAAATAAAAGCACAGAGTCAGTTTGTTTTCAGAGTTTATTTGAGGTAAAGAAGTTTCAGGTGTTTCTTTGTGGGAGATGAAGAGCCCTTCACTGAAAGAGACACGAGGACACGAGACACAAACACTGAGCGACCGCCGGCTGACAGAATCAGTTCGTTCTGTCCGATTAAAAAATCTGCAACATTTAAAAAAGAAAACGTTAAAAAACGACGTTCATCAGTTCATCAAACAACAACAAGAGAAACACACATCGATAAAACAACAGACAGCTGATAGAAAACGTGACGGTGGTCGACGCTCAGCAGACTGTCCTCGTCCATTAGCTGCACTGTAGAGCAGCTAGCTGTTAGCTGTTAGCTCAAGAGCATACAGAGCTAACATTGACCATCAGCAGTATCCACGGTAACCGTAGCTGTCATTATCCGTCACTGTCAGTTGCTCGTCATCAGAGACAGCGTAACAACATGGGAGCGTACAGAGGAGAGAAAAGGTTAAAGCTACACCATAAAGTTAGATATGCTAAAGATATGCTAACGTTAGCGCCAAAGACAAACATTAACAGGTCAGGAGCTAGCATGCTAGCTGTTGCTAGTTATTGTCTGTATTTGTTGGACGGGTTGAGACAACTGAGCTAGATGAGCGGTGATAGCATACAGGCTAGCTGCCGCGCTACTGGCTAATGCTAATGTGATCAAATCAAAACCATCTGTCTGATAAATGCTACAACACGAGCTAACGCTGCTGTGTCAGTGTTTAGCTAGCTCACTGCAAAGTGTCTGCTGTTAGCTCTGAGCTAATGCTACACAGCTGCTGGTGGTTACTCTGCTATTAGTTAGCACTTTTAATGTAGCCAGGTTAGCTGGTGCTAAAACATTTAATGAGTTGTAACACTTCTGTTGAAATTTAGCATTTAGTTAGCTTTAGCATTTAGCTAGCTTGCTGCAGAGTTAGCATCTTAAGCTAATGTGTGACAGCACAGTGCTGCTTTGTACAGTTCAATGCATTGTGGGAGCTTAGCATCGTTTGCCGTGCTAACAGGACACATCACCAGGACGCCATTTTCCTTCCTCATAAGGTGACTGTCTCCATGACAACCTTCATGTAAAACCCCGCCCTGTTTGTCTTGTCACCTGATTGGCCAAATGTCCTGTCAATGACTGATGCCAATCTCAGTCTTATCCCTGATTGGTCCAGAATTTCAGCCCATCAGAATGATGTCACGCAGGTCATCTCATCGGCCAGCTCCTCCTCGTCGCGCCCCGTCCTGATTGGCTCCTCGTCGCTGTAGAGCGCGGCAGGGTCGACGGCGGTGCTGCCAAGTAAACTGTGGCTCCCCGTGCCGAGCAGGTCGCTGGCGGCTGACTCCATCTCGTCCACGGTCATGTGGCACGCGTCAGCGATCTCCCGTTTGGCGAACGCCACGAACTTTGGATCCCGAGCGTACAGTCCAAGCCCCTCAGAGATCAGAACCTGCAGAGAAGAAGAAGAAGAGTCAGTGGCAGCGGTCTGACGGCGAGCTCACGACCAACATCAGGAATCAATTGACGCGTCCTCACCGCTTCCACCAGGCTGTCAGCTGATCCTCGTTTCTCGGTGAGCTGAGCGCCGAGCTGCGAGGGAACTCTGAGGGTGGTGTACGCCCTGTACGGAGGCGGAGCTACAACGACAAGAGTCACATGACACCTTCAGGTACACGATGACAACAGAGCCACGATCACAGCTGTAACATGTCTCCTTCATACCTGAGGACCCTGCAGGGCCACCGTACCACGCCGGTCTGGGTGCTGCACCTGTCACACTGACACCTGATGATGGAAGACACCAGCAGACAGGTGAGTTTACCTGTGCTCCACTGTTAGCATGCGACAGAGATGCTAACGTGTTAGCACTGAGGTTTCCTGTCCTTTTACCTCTTCCTGCCCCTCCCTTCTTCCCCTCTCCTCCTCCTCCTCCTCCCCCTGCTCCTCCTCCCCCCCAGGGTGGGCTTCCTTCCTCCTCCACCAGGATGAGAGGAGCATAGAGGAGGCGACCACGGCGAGGACACGGGTTCGCCCAGGACGCCGAGGAGGCCGCCGTTGAGTGACCGGAGGAGTGATGAGACTCGTAACTACTGAAGGTTTGCTGAGGACGAGAGAGAGGAGGGTCACATGACACTGAAGAGGAGGGGCGGGGTTACGTGTGTGTTACCTGTGTGTGTGTGTTACCTGTGTGCGTGTGCGGCGTGGCGGCGAGGTAGGGTGGTACGTCCCGGGGATCGGCAGGTCGTCACAGCTGCCCTGCCGCCTCAGACATTGGATGTTAAATGACGGCTTACGACCTGACAGACAACAACAAAACAAACGCACCCCTCTCTGCTGTCAGTGATGATGTCACGGCTCAGGTGTGTTTGATTCAGTAACACTTCACCTGTGACATCACAGGGTCACATCCTCTTACCTGTGGGCGTGGCAGGAAGTAGGCGTCTCCGGGTCGTCCTCCTTCCCTCGCTGTAGCCGTTGCCATAGCTACTGCTGGAGTAGGGGCCATCGTAGTGGTCTCTGTATAGAGGAGGGTCGTCAGGGTAACGCCTGCAAGGACAGACACAGGTGTGTTTACCTGTCTGTCTGTCTGTCTGTCTGTACCTGTCTGTCTGTGTGTCTGTACCTGTCTGTCTGTCTGTCTGTCTGTACCTGTCTGTCTGTCTGTCTGTGTGTCTGTACCTGTCTGTCTGTCTGTCTGTACCTGTCTGTCTGTACCTGTCTGTCTGTCTGTCTGTGTGTCTGTACCTGTCTGTCTGTCTGTGTGTCTGTACCTGTCTGTCTGTACCTGTCTCTGGAGGTGATGCTGTCGTTGTCGTCCTCTCGGCTGTAGTAACCTTGCTCTCCGTGTGCCTCCATGTCCCCGTTCCTCCAGTATCGGTCCCTCGAGTCTCTCGAGTCTCTCGAGTCCCGCCTGCAGAACAAGAGAGTGTGATTGGCTGAGAGACCTGTCAATCGAGACAAACAGCGTCCTCTTTAAGTCTAAGGTCTCCTCCCAGTTGGACGTGAACCAAAGGAAGGAGTCCAGGAGGATCTTGATCGGACCCTGAACCACCTCAGCTGGATCTGAAGGATCGTCCGGATGTCCGAGCTTGTCTCTGAGGCTGAGCCCGGACACCCTGCAGAGGATCCACTACCCAAAGCTCATGACCACAGCTGAGGGATGGAGCATAGATGGACCTGAAAATCAAGAGCTTTGTTCTGATTCCCTCCCAACCCGGAGCGAGTGATCCATCATTGTCCAGCAGAGAACCATGGAGAAGGACCACATCATCTGCAAAGAACAGGACACTCTCCTCATCCCGTCTAAGTTTTTGTCCTCCACAGGCGTGTCAGTCAGTACAGCCCAACATGTCCGAAGCCTTCAGCATCGCAGAGTTAATCTCATGCACACCTGGGGTGCGGTCGAATAGTCAAATTTGCTCAGGAACCTTCCTAACTGAGTGAAATGACCCAGAAGTATTAATGTAGCCACCATGATAAGAGCTGTTCGAATTCTCAAACTGATAAAGAAAGGAGCTTCAATGCTTCCTTTACTATCTCCTTTAGCATAGGATACACAGAGCATCCTTTAGGAAAGGAAAGGAGGTAATGACGTCCCACAATTCCTTGGGCAGCGACAAAAAATCGGTGCACCGATCAGTCATTCACAACCAGACATTAGAAAGAAAACAAAGTATTTAAACAGTGTGATGCAGCCTGCAGCAGAGAGAGCGTGTGAATATGAACATACGTGTTTGATCATGAAGTGTGTTGTGTTGTTGACTGTGGAGCTGCGTTCACACACAGAGTAAAAACTGTTTGTAACTGTGACATCCAGCGTCCTGCAGATCATCATGAAGTTACCGTTGCTGATTAATCATATATCTTTGCCATAACTTGCTGATATGTTTCTATATGAGTGGACAGGAGGGTGAGCGACCATACCAGCGTAACAAACACGTCATGTGACTTCTGTGACAGGTGGACAATATTCATTTATTATTTGAATTCTGACGTTGATGATGACGTCACATTTTTCACCGGGTTGTCCACGTTTATATTTCCTGCATGAAACAACACGGTCAGAGTGCACGGGGAGGATCTAGGAAGTATCTCAGATGAGCGTTTTGTAGTCCATCTTCTGGACTTTGTAGTTTTACCACAGATCACGTCAATAACATTCACCGTCACATCATGACGTAGTCTAGTGTAAGAGCAGTCGTCTTCTCCTAACTCCTTATCACCTCTCCTTCACATCTTTCCTCATGACCTTATGACGTTTTCCATCGAGGTCAAGGAAAAGTGGTTAGGAAAGGACGAGGGAGCTGATTTTTTGAGTATTCGACTGCACCCCTGGTGCCTTGGCAGCCTCAGAGATGTGGGTAAGGCTTCCCCGAGTCTTCAGGCTCTGTCTGAAGACTTTTGGTCGGGTTCAGGAGCTCTTTCCACCGCCAGACTGGGTCAGCAGTTCTCCTGAACACAGCCTGGGCCAAGCCAAGCTTCCCCTTCCTGAGTCATCGAAAGGACTGACAGAACTTCATGGACACAACCTGAAGTTCTTCTCCATGGCCTCCCTGAACTCTACTTTAGTGACTGCCAAACCTGCAGCACCTTGGGCCCCTGGTACCTGTCTGCTGCCTCAGGAGACCCTTGGACTAACCAAGCCCGAAAGGCCTGGTTCTTCAGCTCAGAACCCATCAAGAACCCGCTGCTGGACTCCAGAGGTGGTTTGGGTCTAACTACAGCTCCTACCAGCCGTTTCAACAATGGAGGCTTTGAACATGGTTCCAGGTCCCCAACTCACCATCAGGTGGTGATCAGGTGACACCTCTGCTCCTGTCTTTACCTGAGTGACGTACAACCACAGATCTGATGACACAACCACGATCATTGATCTGAACGACCTCGTGCTCAAACATGGTGTTTGTTATGGCCAATCAATGATGAGCGCTGAACTCTTCCTCCCGTCCAGGTTTCCCCATCGTCACCCACATGAGTGTTGAAGTCTCTGAATGGATTCGTCTTCAGGACACCACCCAGAGACTCCAAGAAGTCCGGATACTCTGACCTGATTGGTGCATAAGCACAAACATCAGTCAGAGACTCTCCGTCACATGGAGGCTCCCTCGTTTACCGGAGAGAAACCCAGAGGGTCTCAGCTCATGGGTATCCCCCCGCAGGCCTGGTGCCTCTCAGCCTGGACAAATGAGAGAGTCCAGCCCCTCTCCAGGATTCTGGTTCTGGAACCAGTGCTGTGTGTAGAGGTGAGCTCTGGTTCTTTCTCCGTCAGTTCCACGTTCTCGAGGACTAACCGTCTACATGTTTTGTTACAGTAATTTTTTTACCTGCCATGTTTGTAGTACGACGGTCTCTTGTGGGCGTGGTCCAGCAGGCCATTCTTCACTGATGGGCGGCGACCATGGTGATGATTGACAGATGACCTCACGTTGTCTCCACGGTGAAGGTGTTCGTCGTGTTCACTGATGCTGTTCGGCATCTTGGTGAGAGAACCGACCCGGTGGATCAGCCCTCCGTTAGACACGCCGCTATCCCCAGCAACACCACCAGGACCTGCAGGCGGGTGGAGGCAGACAGGGAGTGGAGTTTAAAGTCTGTAACCATAGTAACATAATGAAGTCACAGGATGTGATGTCGTGGTTTACCTGTGGGCGTGGTCAGTATGGAGCCTCGTCTGTCTTTCTCTGGTCCAAATCCATTTTCACCCTGCAGAAACCCGGAGAGACCAGAACCTGTCACAGCTGGACCATGATGTCACTGAACACTGTAAACTACAAGCTTTTATAAAGACCTTGAACGCAGCATTCTCCTCGAGCTCCTGCTCCTCCATCATCACCTCCTCGTCCTCCTCCAGGTCCTCGTTCAGAGCCAGACGCATCTCTGGACCCAGATCCTGCAGAGTCTTCAGACCGGCCTTACACAGCTGAAACACACAGACAGGTGAGCAGACAGACAGGCGGACAGGCAGACAGGTGGACAGACAGACAGACAGGTGAACACACAGACAGGTGGGCAGACAGACAGGCGGACAGACAGACATACAGACAGGTGGACAGATAGACAGACAGACAGACAGACATGCAGACAGACAGGTGGACACAAAGACAGGTGGACAGACAGACAGATATGCAGGTGGACAGACAGACAGGTAAACACACAGACAGGTGGGCAGACAGACAGGTGAACAGACAGACAGACAGACAGACAGGTGGACACACAGACAGGTGGGCAGACAGACAGGTGAACAGACAGACAGACAGACAGACATACAGACAGACAGGTGAACACACAGACAGGTGGGCAGACAGACAGGTGGACAGACAGACAGGCGGACAGACAGACAAGTGGACAGACAGACAGACAAGTGGACAGACAGGTGGACAGACAGACAGACATACAGACAGGTGGACAGACAGACAGACAGACATGCAGACAGACAGGTGGACACACAGACAGGTGGACAGACAGACAGATATACAGGTGGACAGACAGACAGGTGAACACAAAGACAGGTGGGCAGACAGACAGGTGAACAGACAGACAGACAGCTGGACACACAGACAGGTGAACACAGACAGACAGGTGGACACACAGACAAGTGAACACAGACAGACAGACAGGTGAACAGACAGACAGACAGACAGGTGGACACACAGACAGGTGAACACACAGGCAGACAGGTGGACACACAGACAAGTGAACACAGACAGACAGACAGGTGAACACAAGACAGGTGGGCAGACAGACAGGTGAACAGACAGACAGACAGCTGGACACACAGACAGGTGAACACAGACAGACAGGTGGACACACAGACAAGTGAACACAGACAGACAGACAGGTGAACAGACAGACAGACAGACAGGTGGACACACAGACAGGTGAACACACAGGCAGACAGGTGGACACACAGACAAGTGAACACAGACAGACAGACAGGTGAACACAAGACAGGTGGGCGGACAGACAGGTGAACAGACCTGGACAGCAGACGGGTTGGTGTTGTCTGTCTCTCCGGTCAGGTCTCCTTTCTCCTTCCTCTTCCTGAACTTCCTGAAGTAATCCTGAATCAGGAACGTCGCGTAAAACTTCCCGACGGTCACTTCCTCCTCTGAGAGACACGTCAGAGTCACAGTAAGTATTAGTACTGTGTGATGCAGTATTAGTACTGTGTGATGCAGTATTAGTACAGTATTAGTACTGTGTGATGCAGTATTAGTACTGTGTGATGCAGTATTAGTACTGCGATGCAGTATTAGTACTGTGTGATGCAGTATTAGTACTGTGTGATGCAGTATTAGTACTGTGTGATGCAGTATTAGTACTGTGTGATGCAGTATTAGTACTGCGATGCAGTATTAGTACTGTGTGATGCAGTATTAGTACTGTGTGATGCAGTATTAGTACTGTGTGATGCAGTATTAAGTATCAGTACTGTGTGATGCAGTATTAGTACTGTGTGATGCAGTATTAGTACTGCGATGCAGTATTAGTACTGTGTGATGCAGTATTAAGTATTAGTACTGTGTGATGCAGTATTAGTACTGTGTGATGCAGTATTAAGTATCAGTACTGTGTGATGCAGTATTAGTACTGTGTGATGCAGTATTAGTACTGTGTGATGCAGTATTAGTACTGTGTGATGCAGTATTAAGTATCAGTACTGTGTGATGCAGTATTAGTACTGTGTGATGCAGTATTAGTACTGCGATGCAGTATTAGCAGATGGATGTTTGTATGGATGTTAGTACTCAGAGTGTTTGCAGTATTTGTACCTTCATGTGGTGGGATTACTTCGTCCAGTAGTTTTGGTTTCATCCTCTTCCAGATCTTCTTGATGATCACCCTCAGCTCCTCGTTCTCCTGGTCAGGGTTACCTAGCAACAGCACACAGTGGGCGGGGCCAGATATAATTATGACAGACATCATCGACACTTCCTGCTGCTCTGGACCAATCAGATACCTTCAGTCTTGATCTTGAGGGCGGTGCGAACCAGAGCGAAGAGCGTGGCGTTGAAGGTCACCATCCCGTCGGCGTTCAGAGGCATGTTCATCGCCACCAGACGCTGAGAGAGCGACAGCTTCCTGTTAGTTCACAGTGACTCTACATGACATCATACATCACA
>CP136883.1:357500-365000 GCA_033000465.1 Sciaenops ocellatus | reverse complement strand
CTCTCCATGACCTTCCAGAGGAAGCCGTGTTCAACGCGGTCAAAAGCCTTTTCTTGATCTAATGAGATCAATCCAGTGTTAATGCCTAATGAACTGGAGACCTCCAAAACATCCCGAATGAGGTAGATATTATCTACCATGGACCTGCCGGGCACACAGTACTGGTCCATGGCTCCTCTCAGCCTGTTGGCTAAGACTTTGGACAGTATTTTATAATCAGTGCAGAGAAGAGACACAGGACGCCAGTTTCTGATGTCTTGCAGGTTTCCTTTCTTGGGCAGGAGGGTGATGATGGCTCTCCGACATGACAGAGGCAGTGACCCAGACACCAGGCTCTCATTAAAAACATCAACGATGTCACAGGCCAAGATGTCCCAGAAAGCCTTATAAAACTCCACCGTGAGGCCGTCGATGCCTGGAGCTTTTCGCCCCTGCATGCTCTGCAGTGCATTGTGCAGCTCTTGTGGAGTCAGTGGCCTGTCGAGCTGTGAATTGATTTCAGTACACAACTGAGGAAGTCCACCACAGACCTCTTCCATCAGTTCCTCATTCTCTTTGAATTCACTTTTAAACAATGAGGCGTAAAACTCTACAGCTCTCCTCCTTATCAGGCCTGGCTCCGTCAGCTCCTGCCCCGTGTCAGAGAGCAGAGAGTGGATCTGTCTCCTCTGCCCTCGTCTCTTCTCTAATCCAAAGAAGAAGCTCGACGGAGCATCCATCTCTTTGATGTTTTGAACCCGGGACCGGACCAGCGCACCCTGTACTTTAGTGTCCAGCAGGTTGGCTAACGCCATCTTTTTAGTCTGCAGGATTTCAATATATCCTCGATTTCCTGTGGACTCACTTTCACACTCGAGATCCACGATATCAGTCTCCAGATTTCTGATAGATCTGGTGATGTCACGTGTGACATTGAGCGTGTGCTGCTGACATAAAAGTTTAATTTGAACCTTTCCATGGTCCCACCACTGCCTCAGACTGACAAACTGTTTTTTTCTGTCTAAAATCATTCCAAAAAAAACTAAAAGCCTCCCTGAAAGATTTATCAACAGTTAAAACAGAGTTAAAATGCCAATAGGCGCTTTTGGGTAAAATGTTTCTGATAAAAACATAAAACCAAAGAATGATCAGTAAAACCAACCGGTAAAATCTTACACATTTTAACAGCACTGACTCTGTGCTTAAAAACATAAAAACGATCAAGTCTGGCTGAGGAGATTCTGTTTTCACTAACGTGGGACCATGTGTACTGTCTGCAGCCTGTGTGCATCCTTCTCCACACGTCCACCAGGCCATGGGAGGAGACCAGCTGCCTCAAGGCATGCTGGGATACTGGATGCGGCTCTGCATGGTTACGATCTAAAATTTCATTTTCAGTACAATTAAAATCCCCACCCACGAATAAATAATCTTCTGAACTACAGCTGTTTAAAATGCCATTAATGCTCTCAAAGAAGTGTTTCCTCTCTGTACCGTTATTTGGAGCGTAGATGTTGATAAAAACCACATTAAAATGTTCAAAACGAGCCTTGACTAAAAGGCACCTCCCCTCCACAACATGTCTGACCTCCAGAGAGGTTGGAGTAAAACCTGTAGAGAACAGGAAGCCCACTCCTCCACTGAGGGTGGTGTTATGACTGAAGATCGTTTCTCCTGCCCATTCTCTGCTCCACTCTGCCTCATTACCATCATCGCTGTGTGTTTCTTGTAAAAATAAAACATCGATGTGTTTCATTCTGGCCATTTCAAACACTAATGCTCTCTTTTTAGTTTCTCTGGCACCATTGACATTCAGACTGCCTATTTTAAAACCATCCATAATGATAAAGATGTTAAGAAACAGACTAAAAACAATCCATGAAATAAATAAAAATAAAATCCTTACTTCCATCATCATTAAAAACCGAGTTGTTTCCTGACTTTAATCATCTGTTTCTTCAGTCTGAACACTTCTTGGTCTGTCAGGTCTGACTCTGCTCTGTGTTTTATAATGTGCCTGGCTGAACTGTAAAAACCCTGCAAATCAGGGAAGTGCTGTTCTATTATTAACCCCTTCATCCCCTTTGTCCGTTTTAAAAAAGACTTCAGGACATCAGCTGGATACACCTGAGCAGCAGCCTGCTGAGTGTGAGACAGGTCACTGCTGTCAGACAGATCTGCTCTGCTCTCTGCAGCACTCAGCTTACCTGCCAGCCGTCCGGCCTTACCACCGACCACCACAGTTAACACGTTTCTCCTCTTACTGCGCCGTTTCAGAGGAGCAGACCCCCACCCAGCCTCACAGGCCTCCATCTCTTCAGCCTCAGCTACTGTACTTCCCTCACACAGCTCACCTGCTAATTTATCTGTTCCACCTGTCTCACCTATAACCTTACGTGCCTCTCCCTCCTTACCTGCTTCACACTGGTCACCAGCGACCTCAAAATCTCCACAAAAACCACCTGTTACTTTACCTGCCTCACTCACCTCACCTACAGCCTCACCTTCCTCTTCCACCTCACCTGGTTCACCTCCCTCATCCAGTTCACCTGCTACTTTATTTTCTTTACCTACTTCACCAGCAACCTCACCTACTTCTTCCCCCTCACCTATTTCACTCACATCCTTCACCAATCTACCTACTTCTTTACCTAAAGTATCACCTGTCACCTCACCCTTACCTGTCACCTCACCCGTTTCACCTCCCACCTCCTCCCTCTCACCACTCACCTCAGTGCTCCCTCCAGCCCGGCTCTGCATCTCCTCAGCCTGCTGCTTCTCTGCAGCACCCGTGTCTTTTTTCTCCCCGGCGGCACCGGCCACCCCACCGGCGACCGCGGCCGCACGCCGCGCCGCAGGAACGGGCCGGCCGCCGGCAGCGGGGGCCGCAGCCGCCTGCCGCCCTGCGAGAGCGGGTGGCTCAGCGGCGGCAGCGGTCCCCGCAGCCGGAGCATCGCGGTTAGGACAGGCCTTGATCAAATGTCCCTCTCCACCACATCCAAAACACTTTACAGTGGATGACGTTGCAAACAGTAAATATTCAAACTCGTCCACACGGACACGGAAGCGATAATCAAACTCTTCGTCTTTGTTGTTGAGTAACATGAAGAGCTGCCTGCGATGAGACACTACATGTCTCAGCAGGGGGGATTTACAGCCTGATAACACCTTCCTAATAGGTGACACCACCTTTCCATGTCTGGACAGTTCTTTAATTAAGAACTCATCACTGATGAATGGGGGGACGTTTGACAATGTGATTTTTGTGGCCGGCTGCGTCAGCGGCAGCACCGGCTCAAACATCCCATTCACCGTAATGCCCGTCTCCACCAACCTGTTCACCTGTTCCACCTTTTCCAGGAACAGGACCACCGCGCTGTTCATCCGAGCAGCGGACTTCACAGAGCCGTGCCCGATGATCTCACCTACGGCCAGTGCTACCTCCTCCACGCTGCACGGAGAGCCGGCTCCGGTTTTAATGCCGTGCCTCCGCGTCAGCCTGGAGAAAACGCTGCTGGACGCCATGCCAGCTCCTCAGAGCGTGGCTGACAAAACAAGTGACAAACAAACACTAGACTAACCAAAAAACAACCAAACAAACACTAAACTAACCAAAAAACAACCAAACAAACGCTAAACTAACCAAAAAACAACCAAACCAACACAAAACTAACACAACTATATTCACAAACACATCACAACGAAAAAATACAGAAAAAGGAAAATAGAGAAAAAAACTCAATTTCACTCAGCTCTTCCACTCACACTCCTCTCACACAGAAGAAGAAGAAGAAGAAGAAGAAGGAGGAGGAGGAGGAGAAGGAGGAAGAAGAAGAAGGAGGAGGAGAAGAAGAAGAAGAAGAAGAAGAAGAAGGAGAAGAAGAAGGAGAAAGAGGAGAAGAAGAAGGAGAAGAAGGAGAAGAAGAAGGAGGAGGAGAAGAAGAAGAAGAAGGAGGAGGAGAAAGAGGAGAAGAAGAAGGAGGAGGAGGATGTTTAAAATGCAGCTCATAGAAATGAATCAGCAGTACAAATACAGGTGATGTAACAGCTGCTGGAGACTGACGCACAGCATGGTATCATCTGCATAACGGCTGAAGGATGTACAGTTAGGGGTGCAATGATACACAGAATTCACGGTTCGGTTCGGTTCAGTTCGATACTTTAGTGTCACGGTTCGATATATTTTCAGTACAAAAAAGAGAAATTTTCCTTTTTTAACTTGTAGTTCATAGAAATTACCAACATTTGTTTCAGCGGGGCGGCTGTGGCTCAGGAGGTAGAGGGGGTGGTCCACTAATCAGATGATCGGTGGTTCAATCCCCGGCTCCTTCATTCAAGTGTATGTCGAAGTGTCCTTGGGAAAGATACTGAACCCCAAAATTGCTCCCTGTAAGTCGCTTTGGATAAAAGTGTCAGCTAAATGTAACTTAAAAGTATAGTTTTTTAAATTAAATTTCAGGGTCATACTTCATACGAAAACCAAAGTAGTTCCAAACGCCAGATCTGAAGGATGGTGGAGGATCTTCGATTTCATGTATATTCATGTTGCAACGAGCTAGCTTCGCATGTAGCTTCTGTCTCAGCCGCTTGGTCTGAATGAATGTGGGAGGCGCAGCTTAGTGGATCTGCGCTCGACAATGCAGCCTAAGGCCGAGTAGTCGTGCGCAGATCCACTGAGCTTTCAGCACAGAGCACATCGTCAGAAGTTGATAAAATAAATATAAAATTGTGCATTGTCTGATTCATTGTGCGTACCGAACCAAGACCACTGTATCCAACGGTTCAATACAGATACATACATTGTTGCACCCCTATGTACAGTAGATGAAGAAGACGTCCGGTGGAGTCCTCAGGAAACAGGAAGTCAAAATGGTCAGATAGGGAGGGACTTGTCATGGATATTGATTGGCGTTTACAGTACCCAATGAGCTATAGTCATAGACAGCATCAGCGTCTACCTTCCAGTGAACACGGCCGGACCGAACAGAACCTCTGAACCAGCAGTGTCCAGTCTAACAGGGAATACAGTAACAGAACCTCTGAACCAGCAGTGTCCAGTCTAACAGTGAATACAGTAACAGAACCTCTGAACCAGCAGTGTCCAGTCTAACAGGGAATACAGCAACAGAACCTCTGAACCAGCAGTGTCCAGTCTAACAGTGAATACAGCAACAGAACCTCTGAACCAGCAGTGTCCAGTCTAACAGTGAATACAGTAACAGAACCTCTGAACCAGCAGTGTCCAGTCTAACAGTGAATACAGTAACAGAACCTCTGAACCAGCAGTGTCCAGTCTAACAGTGAATACAGTAACAGAACCTCTGAACCAGCAGTGTCCAGTCTAACAGTGAATACAGCAGCCTACCGAGGTGGTAGGTGGTAATCTGATCCAGTCTGAATAAAGTTCTGTGGTTCTGGTTCTGTACAGCAGTGTTCTTCAATCCTGGTCCTCGGGGACCCCTGCCCTGCATGTTTTAGATGTTTCCTGCTCAAACACACCTGATTCAAATGAGTGGCTCGTTATCAGGCCACTGCAGAGCTTGATGACGAGCTCATCATTTGAATCAGGTGTGGTGGAGCAGGAAACATCTAAAACATGTAGGGCAGGGGTCCCCGAGGACCATGGGTACGGTCGCATAGTCAAAAAAATTAGCTCCTAAGTCCTTTCCTAACCACTTTTCCTTGACCTCGATGGAAAACGTCACGAGGTAAGGAAAGATGCGAAGGAGAGTTCATACGGAGTTAGGAGAAGACGACCACAGTGTTCAGAGAATCTGACTGCGACGGTGAATGTTATTGACGTGATCTGTGGTAAAACTACAAAGTCCAGAAGATGGACTACAAAACGCTCATCTGAGATACTTCCTAGATCCTCCCCGTGCGCTCTGACCGTGTTGTTTCATGCAGGAAATATAAACGTGGACAACCCGGTGAAAAATGTGATGTCATCATCAACGTCAGAATTCAAATAATAAATGAATATTGTCCACCTGTCACAGAAGTCACATGAAGTGTTTGTTACGCTGGTATGGTCGCTCACCCTCCTGTCCACTCATATAGAAACATATCAGCAAGTTATGGCAAAGATATATGATTAATCAGCAACGGTAACTTCATGATGATCTGCAGGACGCTGGATGTCACAGTTACAAACAGTTTTTACTCTGTGTGTGAACGCAGCTCCACAGTCAACAACACAACACACTTCAAGATCAAAGTTTTTACATCACGTCAACACGTATGTTCATATTCACATGCTCTCTCTGCTGCAGTCTGCATCACACTGTTTAAATACATTAATGTTTTCTGGTTGTGAATGACTGAACGGTGCGCCGATTTTTTTGTCGCTGCCGCAAGGAATTGTGGGACAGCATTACCTCCTTTCCTTTCGTAAAGGATGGTCCGGTGTATCCTATGCTAAAGGAGATACTAAAGGAAGCATTGAAGCTCCTTTCCTTAACAGTTTGAGAATTCGAACAGCTCTTATCATGACGGCTACGTAAATGCTTCCAGGTCATTTCACTCAGTGAGGAAGGTTCCTGAGCAAATTTGACTATTCGACCGCACCCCAGGATTGAAGAACACTGCTGTACAGTAATCAGTGAGGCCCGGACATAGATGACTGTAGCTGGCCTCACAGTCACTCATAGACTGGATCAAACAGGAAGCACTCCGCTCCGGTGGCATCAGAAGAGAGAAAGCGTTTCATTCGATGTAAAATTAGGACACGCCCCCCCAAGTGCACGATGACATCATCAACAAGGTTTATGGTTTATCAGGAAATGATTAAAATGAAGCTGATGGGAAAAATGTCTTTGAGTTGTAGTTACACAGTTTGGCCACTATGATAAAGCCTGGCAGTCTTCCTGAGGTCTTGCTTTGGTCCACATTGAAATATCTCTGTTGGATGGATACTCATGACATTTAGCATTAGCACAAGTATCATTGATCTAAAGCACCACTGTGTCTCAGTACAGAGCTGTTAGCATCGCTGCAGACCCTCAGTCTGATTATTGGTGTCGGTGTCCCACATACAGCGGCCTCTCGTGCATCATCTCTGACTGTAAAGTGGAACAAAGTGTCCTCGGGCAGCGTTACCACGACAACAGGCTTCATCATCATCGTCATCATCTTCACCCCGAGGTTGTCCCGAGTCACGTTAGCGTCCTGCAGCGAGGACATGAACCAACATGGAGGACGAAGCTGAGCACCTGCAGGACTCGGCGTGACCTCAGCAGGTGACTCAGTTTACGTCCAATCAAAGACAAACCCGACTCTTCCTCACGTTTACATGTCGTCAGGTCACATGACACTGATTACTCATTTATTAATTTATTTCATTTATCAGACTTCCTGCAGATATTTCACATTAAAAGTTTCCCGCGGTGGAAGCAACTTAAATACAGTTTAGAGGAACTTTACTTGAGTAATTTTATTTTACATTACTTAATACTTCCAGTCCACTTCATGTCAGGGTGAACTTTTAACGTCACTTTAACTTTATTGATCGTGTATCAGCAG
>CP136883.1:345000-352500 GCA_033000465.1 Sciaenops ocellatus | reverse complement strand
GCTCCAACAGGAGACTTTTCCTTTGAAAGATCTGAGTTCTTCTCCCAGCACTGACCTCAAAATTTCTAATGAAGATGAAGATGACAGTGATGATGAAGATGAACAGATTCAGAGGAAGTGAAAACAGAAATATTGTAGTGAACAGCTGTGACCTAGATCAGAGTGTGTGTGTGTGTGTGTGTGTGTGTGTGTGTGTGTGTGTTCAGGGTCCTCAGGTACACACACACATACATCACGGCCCAGATCACACACACACACACACGCACACACACACAGATTACATGACCATCTCTCTCTCTTCCCAGAATGCCTTGCCGCTGTCCAGCTGTTGTAGTCGTACAGATGTAGAGGACAGTAAACGTCCCTGAACACACCATTTTAACTGGAGTTATGTTCACTGTCAGTGGGAAATCAGACGTTCATGAAGCAGTGACACATTTTTCACATCACATCGGCAATTTTGTCTATTGAGGACTCACTGAACACAAACGTCTGTTTAATTATATTAATTATTATTATTTAAAATGAACAAAGACAACTAACTAACTAACCAACTAACCAACCAACCAACTAAGCAATTAACCAACTAACTAACCAACCAATTGACTAACTAACCAACCAACCCACTAACCAACCAATTAACTAACTAACCAACCAACCGACCAACCAACTAACTAACCAATTAACTAACCAACTGGATTTATCCAATCAGGCGCTGAGGTTTGGACGGTGCAGGTCACATGACTGTGACGGAGCTGCTTAACCCACAGGATAACTAATTACCCCGAGACCACTCACATCGCCATGACAACAGAGAGAGAACAACTCTGCATCCGCCCGGTTAACTTTACACTCTGTGTGTGTGTGTGTGTGTGTCACGCTGCCCTCCAGCCTCGTCCAGCTGGAAGGTCGTCACTTCAGTTTGTTTCATAAATGTTGAAACAGTTTTTCTTCTTCTCTGCTCACATGCACACAGAATCCATCGTGGTTACCATGGTGACAGGTGTTTACCTGAGAGGTGTGAGAGCACCTGTAACATGATCCACCTCTGAGCTCACAGTCTAGGCAGCCTGGCTAACAAACTGAGCTAACAGCAGCTAACAGCAGTGAAATAGTTGGTGGTGTGTGACTTAGTGCCGTAAAGCGTTACGTACTTCTCCCGACCCGGAGCCCAAAGTTACATAGTGTGAGAACAGACGTACGAATGACAGAGACACCATTCACCTGATCACAGGTCAGAGTAGATCAACAGGTAACAGACGTTAGTTTAACGTTTGTGTAAAGGCCATTCAGTTTAAATAGTTTGTGTAAACGTGAACAGACTTGATGAACGACGTGTCACTGACATGTGGAGTCGGACGTTAAAACAGTTTTCAGTCCAGGATTTTGTGGGCGGTCCTAAAAGGTGGCTCGATGATGCGTTGAGGCCTCCCTAACCCTTCAGCATGCTAGCATCTGTTAGCTTCTCTGTATGCTAGTTATTATTTTTGTTTACACTCAGTTGTTAGTTAGCTCTGCCTTCAGAGTACTGCAAACATCTTCACTCTATGAACAGATTTATTTAAACTTATGCTGTAAAGAAGAAGATATATTATTATATCTCACACTGGACCTTAAATGTTCCCTCATGGTCTAATACAGCCCTTCTCAAATAGTGGGTGCGATGCCAGGGGGGGCGCGTCTGATCCCGAGGAACATGCTTTTTTTGCTGTACTAGAATAAAGTGTAATTGTGCGTCCACTACAGTAGGTGGCAGTGGCGCTCTCATTGTCAGAGTGCGCACAGGGAATATTCGCTTGATGGTTTTTTTGCGCGCACACAGCACAGAGCAGAAGTTGAAAAGTGCAGTGAACAAACCCTTAAGAGACATGGAAAAATATTTAACGGGGATGAAAAGAAAGGCGGAGAGAGACAGAGATAATGACACAGACCACAGTCACCCGAAAGCTAAGACGAGGAAATACGACAAAGCGTATGTAGCGCTCGGCTTCACTGTGACTACGGTGGGAAACGAGGAAAGACCGGTGTGTTTACTGTGTCTTAAAACGTTGGCAGCAGACAGCTTGAAGCCAAATAAATTAAGGCGTCACTTACACACATTACACCCCAATCACGCTGATAAGCCGCTTGAGTTTTTTCAGCGAAAACGTGCCAAATATTGCCAACAATCATCCAACTTTGTGAATGCAACTTCGGTAAAGCAGCGAGCACTGTTAGCATCATATAAGGTTACCAAATCGCTCAGTGCAAAAAGCCCCACACTATAGGAGAGGAGCTGATACTGCCTGCAGCATTAGACATGGTGTCTGTCATGCTGGATGACGCAAGTGCTGCAAAATTAAAAACTATCCCTCTGTCCAATGACACTGTCGCCAGACGTGCACTTTAAATCTTCTCTGCTACAGACTAAAAAACAAAGTTAATAAAGTTATTCTTTGTTGTAAGTTGATCTATATTTCTTTTTTTTTACGGGGGGGGCTGAATGTTTTCTGCTTCTGCGTAACAGAAAATTCATTGAGAAGCACTGGTAACAAAATAAATCACTTCCTGTCTGATGTCACTGAAATCAGCTTCAACACCAGAACAAAAGGGGCAGATTAACTCTGCTGCCATGGTAACCGATGATGTCACATGTGTTAATGCTCATTTCCATGACAATATTATCAGATGATCCGTGGAGGCCATCTTATTTCAGAGAGCGGGAAGTCTGATCCTCAGGATGAGGAGGATTAAGCTGAGTCTGTGCTAACTCCGCCCACTGAGGTCAGAGGTCACACAGGTGTGTTTACCTGAGAGACAAAGTGACTGACCCGACCTGTCCTGACCCGACTGTTTCAAGTGTGTGATTTACACACTTTATGATGGACAGATAGCTTTAGCCTAAATGCTAATTAACTGCTGCTAACTGAATCTGCTGTTAGCAGGCAACAGAACCAGGCTCAGCAGCCGAACCGGACTGGGTTCGAACACAGCCTCTGAGACCAACAGGGAATAACGTTGCACTACCGAGGTGATTTATGACTAACGATAGCCGGCTAACACCACAACACGCCATGCAGTAATGTTATGGATAAACTCCACTGGACACGGATGTGATGCATTCCGTGTGCACCGCGCCTAGCAGTAGCTCCTAAAATGCTCCTGAAACGCTCCCAAAATGCTCCCGTAACATTCCCATAACCCCCCTAAAACGCTCCCAAAACGCTCCTATAATGCTCCCAAAACGGTCCCGTAACATTCCCGTAACGCCCCTGAAACACTCCTGTAACGCTCCTGTAATGCTACCAAAACGCTCCCATAACATTCCTGTAACGCCCCTGAAAGACTCCCAAAACGCTCCCGTGACATTCCCATAATGCCTCTGTAATGCTCCCAAAATGCTCCCGTAATATCCCCGTAACGTCCCTGAAACGCTCCCGAAACATTCCCGTAACATTCCCATAATGCTCCTGAAACGCTCCCAAAATTCTCCTGTAACATTCCCGTAACCCCCCTGAAACGCTCCCGAAACGCTCCTGTAATGCTCCCAAAATGCTCCCGTAACATTCCTGTAACGCCCCTGAAACACTCCCAAAACGTTCCCATAATGCCCCTGTAATGCTCCCAAAATGCTCTCGTAATATCTCCATAACGACCCTGAAACGCTCCTGAAACGTTCCCGTAACATTCCCGTAATGCCCCTGAAACGCTCCCAAAATGCTCTCGTAACATTCCCATAATGCCACTGTAATGCTCCCAAAATGCTTCCGTAATATCTCCGTAACGCCCCGAAACGCTCCTGAAACGTTCCCGAAACACTCCCGAAACGCTCCCGTAACATTCCCGTAACGCCCCTGAAATGCTCCCAAAACGCTCCCGTAACATTCCTGTAATGCCCCTGGAAATGCTCAGGTGGGATATGATGTGGTGGTTCGTTCACCACGTATGTATAACGTTAGCTTGGACTCTGCGCTGTAGTGACTATTGATGTTAGCAGACTCCATTGCTAAGCTATCATTAGCTTGTGTTGCTAACTGTTGAGTCCTTTAAAGTCTAAATATTAAATATGGAAAAATGAATTTCAAAATAAATCTCAACACTTCCTGTCTGTCTGTTCATTAATAATTTTCAGAATATAATTTGATGAATATTTTCTGATGTTTTCTGAACAAACTGATGGATGAATTGAACTGAATGACACAAACATTTATAGACTCTTACTTTTGTTCCTCTCCTCATACATCTTCTTCTTCTTCTTCTTCTTCTTCTTCTTCTTTCAGCTCCAAACGATCATCATTAATCCGTCCACACTGATCATCATCTTCTTCTCTGATTCACAAACTCACATCTCAGCCGATCACTTGTTCATTTGTTCATCTACAGAAACATGAATCCACTTTTCCAGCTGAACATCACTTCATCACTTCATCATTTAAATCCAGGCAGAGAAAAGTGAGAAGAAATGAGACAAACCATCCGAGGAGACAAATTCAGCTTCAGTTCACTAATCTGACTTCATCCATCCATCATCTCTCTCTCTCTCTCTCTCTCTCTCTCTCTCTCGGGATTAAACCTGAAAACAGCTCAGTGTGTTAAAGGGGAGGTCAGCCGGAGAATTAAAGGGACAGAGAGAATAAAAATATGAAGTGTAATCCCACTGTGGTAACCATGACTACAGCTGTACTCGAGTATTTCTTCTGATTACATTACTTCTGATCACCAAGCTCTCACCAACCACTAAAAGTCAGTCCCAGATTTACTCTTGTCCGGCGGCTTCTTGCTCACTCACTCTCTCCTTTTCTCTTCTTAGCTTCCTCCGTCAGCGTCCTCTTCACTCTCTTCTCCTCTGCCATTATGTCCATAGAGGCTGCTGACTGCTGGGCCTGTAAACCTCTTCTTCTTCTTCTTCTTCTTCTTCTTCTTCTCAGTGGTCCAAAACAAACAGAGCTGACATTGGTGCCGTAAAGCGTTACGTACTTCTCCCAACCTGGAGCCCAAAGTTACATAGTGTGAGAACAGACGTACAACAACAGGCTAACAAGCTAATTATTATTCTATACTGCGGACCTTTAAAGTAAAATTTTAAATGTTGTCTGTGACATCATAAAGGAGCCAATCAGCTGGCTCTCTCTCAACTGAAGGTCCAGCTGTTTGTTCTTCATCATCAAACCTGAAGCCTTCATCAGCGTCCTCAAGGAAAATTAAAAACTTCAAGAGAGACGAACACGACCTTCACTGAGGACACACACACACACACACACACACACACACACACGCACACACCTAATCTGTCGGCTGATGAAGTGTCGATGTTCAATTTCAGCTCAAAGTCAAGAAGGAAAATGTTTCACATCCTTTTGTCTCATCTGAAACCAGCACAAGGGACAAAGACTGTCTAAAACCTGGTCGTAGTCTCTGTGACGTCCCTGCAGACTGTCTAAAACCTGGACGTAGTCTCCGTGATGTCCCCGCAGACTGTCTAAAACCTGGACGTAGTCTCCGTGACGTCCCCGCAGACTGTCTAAAACCTGGACGTAGTCTCCGTGACGTCCCCGCAGACTGTCTAAAACCTGGACGTAGTCTCCGTGACGTCCCCGCAGACTGTCTAAAACCTGGACGTAGTCTCCGTGACGTCCCCGCAGACTGTCTAAAACCTGGACGTAGTCTCCGTGACATCCCCGCAGACTGTCTAAAACCTGGACGTAGTCTCCGTGATGCCCCTGCAGACTGTCTAAAACCTGGACGTAGTCTCCGTGACATCCCCACAGACTGTCTAAAACCTGGACGTAGTCTCCGTGACGCCCCTGCAGACTGATGCTATGATGATGATGATGATGATGATGATGAAGAAGAATCCTCTCTGGATGATGTCATCCCTCACACAGAGCTCTGCTGCCTCCTGCTGGATGAACAGAGTGTTACAGACAGAGGAGACAAGGACAAGGGAGGAGGAGGTGAGGGAGGATAGGAGGAGGGATGAGGCGTTTGATGAGAAGAGGAGGAGGCGAGGGAGGAAAGGAGGAGGGATGAGGTGTTTGATGAGAAGAGGAGGTTTTCTTCTCTACGTTCATCAGATCACCTCCTGACACAAATTGTCCTCATTGTCCAGGTCTACCCACCTGGTCCTCAGAAGGACAGATAGACGAGCAGACACACACTCTCTCAGGTTGTCATGTGATCACTTCGTCTTCCCGTGTACGTTAAGTGTCCTCCAGGCAGACTCTTCACGAACTGTCCCCCAGGAAACAGCCTCGGTCTGGGCAGAGAGAGCCGGGTCAGTCCCTGTTCACTGATGGAGGTGATGACCTCTGCAACCAGAAGACACTTTGTGGCCCATGAGACTAAAAGACTAAAAGACTTAAGACTAAAGACTGAAAGACTAAAAGACTGAAAGACTAAAGACTAAAGACTGAAAGACTAAAAGACTGAAAGACTAAAGACTGAAAGACTAAAAGACTGAAAGACTGAAAGACCAGAGAGAGGACAACACATGGACATGATTATTAAAGACAGATTCAAACTCACCATGTGATATCTGGAGACATGTTGTCCAACACGTGGCTCCTCTTCTGTCCATGATACGACTCACACACTGACTTCATGAAAACATTTAGCTCGATGTTAGCTTGATGTTAGCTCGATGTTAGCTCACTGTTAGCATGCTCCACAGTGTGCTCATTGAGTGACCTCAACAGCAGCAGCAACAATAATGATAATAATAATAATGATAATATTAATAATACTCACAGTGATGATGCAGCTGATCACATGATGATGCAGCTGATCATGTGATGATCAATGAAACATTTGAAGCTGCTTTACTCTTCGTACACATGATGTCTGTAAAGAATACTAACTGGGGACCTTCGCTCAGTGCAAGTATGAACTTACCAGGCTGTAAACATGGGGACTTATGGACACTGACTCACTGCTGGAACCAGCCTCAAGTGGAAGACAAGAGGAACTGCAGTTTGTGTTTCACTTCACAGAATGACATGGGCCAACCTGACAGGAGAACCACCTGCTACACAGAATACACAGAATTTTTACACAGAGTATTCACAGAGTAATACACATAGTACACAGAGTATTACACAGAGTAATACACAGAGTATTACACAAAGTACACAGAGTAATACAGAGTACACAAAGTATTACACAGAGTATTACACAGAGTACACAGAGTAAAACACAGAGTATTACACAGAGTATTACACAGAGTAATACAGAGTACACAAAGTATTATACAGAGTATTACACAGTATTTTGTCTCCTGCTGACGGTGGTTGTTTTGTTTGTATATGTGTTGTTTATGTTACATCCTGCTGTCGCACAACGAATTGCCCCTCGGGGATAATAAAGATTCCTTGAACCTTGAACAGAGTACACAGAATATTACAGAGTAATACACAGAGTACACAGAGTATTTGCTGTTTTGGCATCATGTGACTTCAGTATTTGTGGGTAAGACCCTGTCACACACACACACACATGCTGATGTCAGCCTATTACCCTGAATAC
>CP136883.1:302500-340000 GCA_033000465.1 Sciaenops ocellatus | reverse complement strand
AGGAAGGCAACGAGGACAATGGCGGCGCTGATAAAGTAGTAGCTAACCCGGACATGCAGGCCATCTTCAACGAGATTTGGGCACTCAGGTCAGATCTAAAAAGTGAAATGAGTGAATTCCGACTTTCTTCTCGTAACGACATGAAGAATGAACTGAACGAGTTTAGAGGAGAAATCAACCAGAAACTTGAAGAAGCTACGAGTGAGCTACAGGCTACTGTAGCCAGAGTTGCAGGGGCAGAACAACGCATATCTGACATCGAAGAATGGGATGAGGCCGCGAACAAGGCCCTCATCCGGGCGTTAGAGACCCAAGAGGCTTTGCAGGCTAAAATAACCGAATTAGAAGCACGCTCACGCCGAAATAATCTCCGTATACACGGAGGAGTCTGAGGGGTCCAATCTGTCAGCGTTTGTGACTAAGCTAATAAAATCAGAAGTCGGCCCGCCGTTAGCGGACATGGACCTCGGCATACAGCGCTGCCACTGGGCACTCGCCCCGAAGCCTCCCCAAGGTGCACCGCCAAGATCACTGGTGATTTGCTTCCTCGAGTTCAGAGTGAAAGAGCAGGTGCTGCACACAGCGTGGAGAAAAAAAGACGTCCAATATGAGGGGAAGAGATCTACCTCGACCAAGATTATCCTCCCGAGATCCTGAAAAAAAGAAAGGCATATGCGGGCATACTGAGAGAGCTTAAAGCCAAGGGTATCCGCTTCCAAACACCACATCCAGCTAAGTTGAAGGTATTTTTGACAGCGGCACCCAAATCTATGAGAGCGCGGCAGAGGCTGTAAAAGACCTGAAGAAGAGAGGAATCTCTCTGGAAAATGAGAAGGAGCCAGGCTCTATCGCGTTGAAACAACGGAGATTAGCAACGTGGGAGAAGGCGGATGCAAATCGTTCCAGACAGGAGGTGGATCGCGGACGAATAAGGGAGAAACTAGGGAGCTTTCAGCGCGCCTCGCCGGGAACATCTGTCGCTGCAGAGTGAAACGTCTCAGGGTAAACTACTAAGACACTGACTATCGTTTTTCTCAGAGCTGGCCAGAATTTGAACTTTTTACCAGTTATTTGGGAGCTGCTTTGAATGTTACTGGCGCAGAGTACCTTCTCTGACACAGACGAGAGGCCCTCGATGGACGCGAGGATTTCCTCTCATTTTGAAGTTTTATTTGAACTTCGGACTTGGAAGTCTTTGGTTTTTATTTTTCTAGTTAATTGTTCACTGTTCATTGTTCTTGATGTCATGGGTAATGTTACACAAGTTTACACAGTTTGGAAAAAGATATGCATCGTCAGGAGTATAAAGTAGTCACATTAAACGTCAATGGGCTGCATAATCCGATGAAAAGGAGTGAAATTATTGCTAAAATGAAGTGGGAAAAGCCGCAGATAATTTATTGGCAGGAGACCCATCCCTCTTCTTCTGAACATGAAAAATTCAAAAAGCTTGGATTTCAAAATACTTATTATTCATTTCATAAATCAGGTCGGAGGAGGGGTGTGGCCATACTGATCCCCAATGCAGTAAATTTTGAGTTTATTTCTCAGGTGAAAGATAATGAAGGGAGATTTGTGTTAGTAAAAGGCAAACTACATAATGAAGCAGTAACGTTATTTAATGTGTACGCCCCCCCCCCCCAGGGAGTAACAAATCATTTTTTAAGAAAATATTTGAATTGATAGTAAAGGAAACACAGGGAACCCTAATTCTTGGTGGTGACCTCAATATCCAGCTTCAACCTAAATTAGATACATCTAACCAACGGCAAAAGAAAAGCCCAAATGCCATTTTGGTCCAGCGGCTGCTTATAGAACTGGGCCTGATTGATGTGTGGAGAGAGTCCCATCCCGCAGAAAAACAATTTACGTATTACTCCCCTTGCCACTCTGTTTACTCATGGATTGATTATTTATTTATGTATAAATCAGACTGGCATAGGGTCAGGGATTGTGAGATAGGGATTAGAGACTTATCTGATCATTCAGGCGTATATTTAACCCTATATCTAAATAACCAACGGAAAAATACACTTTGGAGACTCAACACGAGCATTTTAAATGACAAAGCAGTACAGAAACAGATCCAGCAGGAATTTGAAACATACTTGCAGGATAATGACAATGGAGAAGTGTCTCCCAATACTTTGTGGGATGCATCAGTAATTTGTGGTAAAATAATTGCCCTTACGGCCTCGCGGAAAAAGGAAAAACAGAAAAGACTTATCGAATTACAAGAGGACATTAAGTCATTAGAGATTAGACATACAGAACAAAAAGACCCTCAAATATTTATTAGAATAAATAAAATCAAACAAGATATAAATGGTATATATGATGAGGAAATTGAAAAACAACTTAAATTTACCAAACAAAAGTACTATGAGACAGGATCGAGGGCAATGAAACTCCTTTCCTGGAGGATACGAAAACAACAGGGAAAGAATACAATATATAAAATTAGGAACCCTGTGACACAAAATATTGTGTCACAGGGTGTCACACCTGTGACACATTGTGTCACACACAATATTTTTTTTTCTTTTCAAAATTCAAAACTCAAAATAAAAAGTATAAAAAATTAAAAAAAAAAACCCAACATGAAGTCAGAGTGTAATCCCACTGTGGTAACTATGTTCAGCTGTACTCGAGTATTTGTTCTGATTACATTACTTCTGATCAAAAACTAGCGAGTCGACAACTTTGCTAACAGCCAAACATCAACAAGGTCACCAACAGCAGACATAGCAGCCAGCTAATATTACTGACTAGTCCAACAGCAGTCAGCCCAGCTCGGCGTCTGTCTTTCAGCCTTTTATTTCACCAAGCTCTCACCAACCACTAAAAGTCAGTCCCAGATTTACTCTTGTCCGGCGGCTTCTTGCTCGCTCACTCTCTCCTTTTCTCTTCTTAGCTTCCTCCGTCAGCGTCCTCTTCACTCTCTTCTCCTCTGCCATTATGTCCATAGAGGCTGCTGAGCCTGGTTACATTGCTAACGCTCACCCAGCTCCTGTTCTGGCACGACACCGGCTCTGCTGTCTGTCACATGAAATCTGCACACATACACACATATGTACATATGAACTGAGGCATTTAACATGACATGATTCATCAGGTGATACAAACGTGTTGTAGTTAGCCTAGTTTAGCATAAAGACTGAAGCAGAAGCTGTTTTACGTGTGTGATGTTTGATATGTTATGATGGAAGAGGAAGGACTTCTGTGATTGGTTGATTGGTTGATTGGTTGACTGACTGGTTGTGGTCAATTGTTGCTCTGCTGGTCTCGGTCGTGTCTCTTCAGGGCTTCCTGTTGACCAAACGGAGGCGTCTGATTGGTCTAAACCGAACATTTGTCTAAGTGTGGATCATTCATCTTGTCTGTAACGTGTCCGTCCTGATGTGACGACGTGGATCATATTTTATTTATTTATCTGCTGCTTTATCAGCTGCTCAGACCGTTAGCTTCACTTGTTATTAGCGGTTAGCCACTTTAGCTGCTAAATGTAGCTACTGTTAACTAGGTAGCGTCCTGTTATCTGAACAATGCTGTTAGCAGTTAGCAGTTAGCTTCTTAGCAACAAGTAAAGCTCTCTGCCCATCATGTGAACAGAGATGATCGTTGACCTTTGACCTCGGACAGTTTGACGCTCAGTAGAAGTGTCTGCTGATGACATCATCATAGAGTCTGTGCGGTGATGATGTCATCGGCTGCAGTTTGCTGTGAGATTCAAACCGACAGCGGCTGTCAGAGACGCTCAGTGTGACTGCACTCCTACTCCTCCTACTCCTCCTCCTGCTCCTCCTCCTCTTGCTCCTGTTCAATTTCAGTTCATGAAACAGGAAGCAGAGTTCTGTTTATATTGAGGGACTTGTCGTGGATGTTGATTGGCATTTGAAGCTGAGCAGCATCAGAGGGAACAGAACAACAGAACCGGACCAGCGTCCTGAGTTCTGGCTGTGTTCAGGTCAGCAGTGAGTGAGTGTCAGGTCCAGTTTAAAGTCTGAAGAGCTGCAGCCTCGTTACAGACCGCCGACCCACATCTGACCTGAGATCCTCCGAGCTGCTGCTGGTTCTAACTGTGATCATCGTTCAGTCCAACAGAACCGCTCCGGTTCTTCATGAGGCTCCATGTTCAGATTATTAATCTTAATCAGCTGATAATCTGACTCTGTGGCTCCTCTTCAGTCCACCATGTTGGACCTCCTTCATGTTTCTACAGGAGCCTGGAACAGACAAATTAAACTCTGTAGGAGAGGGTGAGGCGAGGGGACTTCACTGATCCATTCACGTAACATGACTCTGTGCTCGTTAGCCTGTTAGCTCGTTAGCTTGTTAGCTTGTTAAGTTGTTGGGTTGTTCACCTGTTGTCACAGGTTTGTTTCATGTTGTTAGCGTCATGTATGTGTTTACCCAGTACTGAGGCCACATCAGAACAGATCAACAACAGATCCGTCATGTCTGTTATCATGGCCACACAAGGCATGCTGGGAGATTTCCTGTGCTGGTTTCATCCTGTTGATGTGGGTTTAAATCCGACTCATCACAATAAAACACATGACAGATTAAACCTGTCAACTTCTCTTTAATCCCGACTCAGCACAAATATTCAGCCAGCAACATGTTCAGAGAGAGACTGAACAACAGCTGGAGGTTTACCTCACAGGTACTGTTCGGCCAATCACCAACTCAGGTTCAACGACGACACTCAAATGAAATGATGAGTTTGAACCAGCAGAGGGCGCCACACGGCTGAACGCACACACACACACACACACACACACACACACACACTGTTTACATCTGGACGAAGAGGGGACGCCGCTCGGTCCGACAGGACGTGTTTACGAGGACATGACAAACTTTTTTTTTTTTAAATGAGCCAATTACAGGAGGCTCAAGTCTTGCTGTTGATTGACAGGTGTGTGAGCCAATCACAGTCGGCCGTCGTGCTTTCTGCTCATTTGTCCAAAAATAAACACTCAGTGAAGGTCACATGGGTTTGATTGACAGGTGTTTCTATAGACACACACACACACAAACACACACACACATTCCTTTAAACAGAGAAGTCCACTCCCTGAACACTCTGTGACATCACACTGTACTTTGACCGCTCTTATCAGAGAGAGAGAGAGAGGGCGAGCGACATTAAGAGAGAGAGAGTGAAGGGAAACAGATAAACGGGCGAGCGACATAACGACAGAAAGAGGAGAGAGAGAAACACTGGACATGAAAACTGAACACACACAAAGAGAGGTAACACACACACACAGACACACACACACACACACACACACACACTATTAAGTCTTTTATTTTGAAGCTGTAATAAACAAAGTGACAGACAGGAAGTGACAGAGAGCGAGACCGGGCGAGCGTGCATGTGTTAATGATGTGTTAATGGCGACACTTCGACCTCACGCTGTGACGAGTATCACTTCCTGTCTGTGCCTGACGAACGCCGCTCAGACGCCAAACACCTGTTCACGTCCTCAGTACAAAATGAGGACGCTTTGTGACATCATCACGAACAAGGACACTTCCTCACCTCCTCATTACCTACCTAGGGAGCATCTTCATATCCTTTGTCTCTAACCTGTCCTCTTCATCAGGGTCACAGTGGGTGGAGCTTATCCCAGCTGACTCTGCGTCGGAGGCGGGGTCCGCCATGAACAAGTGTCCAAGTGCTCATCACAGGAAGAACCAGGCAGGGTTTGAACCTGTGAGGCGGCAGTGCTAACCGCTGCTCCACCTTTACCTGCTCATTAGTTAATGAGTTGCGTACTTGCTTCCTCTTTCTTTAAAGCTAACGAGGAAGTGTCTCCTTGTTTCCTCACTTCATAACGAGGAAGCCGTTTCCTCCTCTCTAGGAAGTGATGTCACTTTATGTTGGTTAAATTTAAACAGTTTTGTTTGTTTGTTCAGTCCTTCACATATGTTCAAGACACAACCAGCATGTGTGTGTGTGTATTATGTGTGTGTGTGTGTATTATGTGTGTGTATTGTGTGTGTGTGTGTGTGTGTATTGTGTGTGTGTGTGTGTATTATGTGTGTGTGTGTATGTGTGTATTGTGTGTGTGTGTGTGTGTGTGTGTGTGTGTGTGTGTGTGCGGCTTCCCGCCGTCTGCCACCATCTGCTGTTCTCTCAGACTGAAGCAGACTCGATGAGTCGATGGAGGAACGTTTGGAGAACGTTCATTAAACATTTCACTGTTGCTAGGAGACGAATCAGTCAAAGAAGCATCCTAGCAAAGAAACAAGGAGATAAAGAAGCCTCTTTGTGAGGAACCAAGGTGTTAGTCCATCCTAGCTGACAGTGAAGGAGGTAAACAAACCAGTGGGTGTGAACAGGTGTGGACAGGTGTGTACGGTGTGGACGGGTGTGAACAGGTGTGTACAGGTGTGTACAGACTGCAGTGATGAATGACATCATTAATTCATTAATTCAGATTAAACGTAAACATGAGTCAGCTGTGTGAGCGGTGTTTACTGAGCATGCTCAGTCACTTTGTTTTCTTCTTCCTGTCTGCAGCTCGGCCGAAATGTCTAAAGTGACGGTGAAGAAGCTGCACTGGCGCTCGAAGGTAACGACGTCATGTGACCTCACCTGTCACGCCTCCTCCATGTTTCACACCTCCTCCATGTTTCACGCCTCCTCCATGTTTCACGCCTCCTCCATGTTTCACACCTTCTCCTCCGTGTTTCACACCTCCTCCGTGTTTCACACCTCCTCCGTGTTTCACACCTCCTCCATGTTTCACACCTCCTCCACGTTTCACACCTCCTCCTCCATGTTTCACACCTCCTCCGTGTTTCACACCTTCTCCTCCGTGTTTCACACCTCCTCCTCCGTGTTTCACACCTCCTCCGTGTTTCACACCTCCTCCATGTTTCACGCCTCCTCCGTGTTTCACGCCTCCTCCATGTTTCACGCCTCCTCCATGTTTCACATCTCCTCCGTGTTTCACACCTCCTCCATGTTTCACGCCTCCTCCATGTTTCACGCCTCCTCCGTGTTTCACACCTCCTCCATGTTTCACATCTCCTCCGTGTTTCACGCCTCCTCCGTGTTTCACGCCTCCTCCATGTTTCACATCTCCTCCGTGTTTCACACCTCCTCCATGTTTCACATCTCCTCCATGTTTCACGCCTCCTCCATGTTTCACACCTTCTCCTCCGTGTTTCACGCCTCCTCCGTGTTTCACGCCTCCTCCATGGTTCACACCTTCTCCTCCGTGTTTCACGCCTCCTCCATGTTTCACGCCTCCTCCATGTTTCACACCTCCTCCATGTTTCACGCCTCCTCCGTGTTTCACGCCTCCTCCATGTTTCACGCCTCCTCCATGTTTCACGCCTCCTCCATGGTTCACACCTTCTCCTCCGTGTTTCACACCTCCTCCATGTTTCACGGCTCCTCCGTGTTTCACACCTCCTCCACGTTTCACACCTCCTCCTCCATGTTTCACACCTCCTCCGTGTTTCACACCTTCTCCTCCGTGTTTCACACCTCCTCCGTGTTTCACACCTCCTCCGTGTTTCACACCTCCTCCACGTTTCACACCTCCTCCTCCATGTTTCACACCTCCTGTGTTTCACATCTCCTCCTCCGTGTTTCACGCCTCCTCCGTGTTTCACGCCTCCTCCATGGTTCACACCTTCTCCTCCGTGTTTCACACCTCCTCCATGTTTCACGCCTCCTCCGTGTTTCACACCTCCTCCATGTTTCACGCCTCCTCCGTGTTTCACACCTCCTCCATGTTTCACATCTCCTCCTCCGTGTTTCACGCCTCCTCCGTGTTTCACGCCTCCTCCATGGTTCACACCTTCTCCTCCGTGTTTCACACCTCCTCCATGTTTCACGCCTCCTCCGTGTTTCACACCTCCTCCATGTTTCACATCTCCTCCATGTTTCACGCCTCCTCCATGTTTCACACCTTCTCCTCCGTGTTTCACGCCTCCTCCGTGTTTCACGCCTCCTCCATGTTTCACACCTTCTCCTCCGTGTTTCACACCTCCTCCGTGTTTCACGCCTCCTCCATGTTTCACACCTCCTCCATGTTTCACACCTTCTCCCCCGTGTTTCACGCCTCCTCCGTGTTTCACGCCTCCTCCATGGTTCACACCTTCTCCCCCGTGTTTCACGCCTCCTCCATGTTTCACACCTTCTCCATGTTTCACACCTTCTCCCCCGTGTTTCACGCCTCCTCCATGTTTCACGCCTCCTCCATGGTTCACACCTTCTCCATGTTTCACACCTTCTCCCCCGTGTTTCACGCCTCCTCCATGTTTCACACCTCCTCCATGGTTCACACCTTCTCCTCCGTGTTTCACACCTCCTCCATGTTTCACGCCTCCTCCGTGTTTCACGCCTCCTCCATGTTTCACATCTCCTCCGTGTTTCACACCTCCTCCATGTTTCACGCCTCCTCCATGTTTCACACCTTCTCCTCCGTGTTTCACGTCTCCTCCGTGTTTCACGCCTCCTCCATGGTTCACACCTTCTCCCCCGTGTTTCACGCCTCCTCCATGTTTCACACCTTCTCCTCCGTGTTTCACACCTCCTCCGTGTTTCACGCCTCCTCCATGTTTCACACCTTCTCCCCCGTGTTTCACGCCTCCTCCATGTTTCACACCTTCTCCCCCGTGTTTCACGCCTCCTCCATGTTTCACATCTCCTCCATGGTTCACACCTTCTCCATGTTTCACACCTCCTCCATGTTTCACACCTTCTCCTCCGTGTTTCACACCTCCTCCGTGTTTCACGCCTCCTCCATGTTTCACACCTCCTCCATGTTTCACACCTTCTCCTCCGTGTTTCACACCTCCTCCGTGTTTCACGCCTCCTCCATGTTTCACACCTCCTCCATGTTTCACACCTTCTCCCCCGTGTTTCACGCCTCCTCCATGTTTCACACCTTCTCCCCCGTGTTTCACGCCTCCTCCATGTTTCACATCTCCTCCATGGTTCACACCTTCTCCATGTTTCACACCTCCTCCATGTTTCACACCTTCTCCTCCGTGTTTCACGCCTCCTCCATGTTTCACACCTCCTCCATGTTTCACACCTTCTCCCCCGTGTTTCACGCCTCCTCCATGTTTCACACCTCCTCCATGTTTCACACCTTCTCCTCCATGTTTCACACCTTCTCCCCCGTGTTTCACGCCTCCTCCATGTTTCACACCTTCTCCCCCGTGTTTCACGCCTCCTCCATGTTTCACATCTCCTCCATGGTTCACACCTTCTCCATGTTTCACACCTCCTCCATGTTTCACACCTTCTCCTCCGTGTTTCACACCTCCTCCGTGTTTCACGCCTCCTCCATGGTTCACACCTTCTCCTCCGTGTGTCACACCTCCTCCATGTTTCACACCTTCTCCCCCGTGTTTCACGCCTCCTCCATGTTTCACATCTCCTCCATGGTTCACACCTTCTCCATGTTTCACACCTCCTCCATGTTTCACACCTTCTCCTCCGTGTTTCACACCTCCTCCGTGTTTCACGCCTCCTCCATGTTTCACACCTCCTCCATGTTTCACACCTCCTCCATGTTTCACGCCTCCTGTCCCTCCTCTCAGGTCCAGGAGAGCTTCGTCCCGCTGGGCGGCGGCTCAGGTGAGCTGGGTCTAGCCATCGGGGGCGGGGCAGACTACGGCGAGTTCCCATTCGTCACAGCTGCCCACGGGGGCGGGGCCACTGTGGGTGACATCATCTTAGAGATCGGAGGGACGCCCGTGTTAGGGATGACCCTCGGTGATGTCAGAGGAGTGCTCAACTCCTGTCCTCATCCAATCAGAATCAAGACTGTCTCACCAGGTGAGTACACCTGAAACACTACCTGTGATGGTTTCAATGTGACATCACTGTGACATCATATCCTGTCCCTGTGTGTGCAGGCTCATCCCTCTGTAAGGACCTCAGGCTGTACCTCAGCAAGTGTTTCACTCCGGGTTCCATGGACAGTCAGCTGCAGCAGCTCATCAGGGAGAACCTGTACCTGCGGGCGGTGCCGTGTAAGACACACCTGTACACACACACACATTATGCACCAATATATTTTGTTGATACATTCTGACTCCTGAAATCATCTGGTCCATTAAATGAAGGTCAAAGTTCAACCTGAGCTGATCGATTGGTTGATTGATTGATCAATCAGAGCATCAGGTTTCTGTCTGAACGTAAAGACGTGTTGGAGTGTTGACGAACTCTGTTAATGATTACAGGAAGTGTAATCGTAACATGACACGTGTTAGCATGTTCAAACAGTGTGTGTGTGTGTGTTGTAGGTCACACGCTGTGTGTGGAAACGTACTGAAGTTTGTGTGTTTACACTCTGTGATGACATCACTGTGTCCCCGCCCCACAGGTACGACACGGCAGCCTCGTGACGGAGAGATTTCAGGTGTGGATTACAACTTTGTGTCCATCGAGGAGTTTTTCTCTCTGGAGGAGTCCGGAGCTCTGCTGGAGAGCGGCAAGTTCAAAGGTACAAGAAACAAACGCACCCACAACAAGCTGCAGAGTGAAGCCGCGTGGAGTCAGTGCAGCGACAGAGAAAAACAAACATCTCCAAACCTCAGCACTTCCTGTATGGATTTCAAATTAAAAGCCCTTTAGGGAACCTTCATTTCTGAACAAGGCTTTTATTGTGAAATTTTAGCAGGAACATGTTTTGACTTACCCAGATGTAGCTACTGCCGCCTGGTGGCAGCTGGACGTTACTACAAAATAATGTTTGGCTGAGATGTTAAAGGGACAGTTCATGTTCTCTTCATGAGGTTCTGATCCGGAGTCAGCAGCAAGAAACTGAACATGAGCCGCTGTGGACAAAAGTTAGACACATTAAAAACATGAAAATCTGTCTGAGTACACCATTTGTATATTTATATTTACAATATTTACCTTGATGTGAGCAACAAACATCATTGGTCGACATGATGGATTAATGGAGGCCCTCAGCAGGTGGTGGAGTGTTGGTGGTAGAAGTTTTTGATTGTTTGGGATGAAAAGAGGATTTTGTGTGTGTAATCCTTCAAACAGGAAACCTGCCTCACTCCGTCCTACATCTCTCTGTGCAGAGTTAATCTGGATTAACGAGACCAAAATAGAAACTGAATTCACACAAACATCTCTGTTCACACTGATGATGCTGAATTAATTTAAATGAATAAAAGATGAAGCCAAAGCCACGTCAGCAACACTATAACAACATAGCAGCAAGCTAATATTAGTCTTACTTTTCTCTTCTTAGCTTCCTCCGTCAGCGTCCTCTTCACTCTCTTCTCCTCTGCCATTATGTCCATAGAAGCTGCTGACTGCTGGGCCTGTAAACCTCTTCTTCTTCTTCTTCTTCTTCTTCTTCTTCTTCTTCTTCACGGTGCTCTGAGCTCACAGTCCGGGCAGCCCGGCTAACAAACTGAGCTAACATGAGCTAACAGCAGCTACAGCTGTCAGCAGTTTACTTCACTGTCCATCAGGAAACTCTGTAAATCACAGAGAGTTGAGGCGGAGCAGCCGGAGGACATCAGAGGGAAAACCAGAAAACATTTTCTCCATAAAATATGATCCAGTTTCACCAGAATCAGTGAAATAGTTGGTGGTGTGTGACTTAGTGCCGTAAAGCGTTACGTACTTCTCCCGACCCGGAGCCCAAAGTTACATAGTGTGAGAGCAGACGTACGAATGACAGAGACACCATTCACCTGATTACACTCTGATAGTTGATTGAAGTTACATAGTGTGAGAACAGACGTTATAAAGTTGAACAAAGTTATAAAATGTTGCTTTAGCTGTGTTAAAATCTGATCATAGGGAATTACTACGGGACGCCACGCCCGGTCCACATCGGTCCAGAGAGTCCTCCAATCACGTATCAGGAGCATCGAAACCTGCTGAGGAACTTCAGGACAAGAAGCAAATCTCTGAGTAACCTGGAGAAAGCTGTGGAAGAAGGAGACAACAGTGAGGAGGACAGCGGACTGTCAGGTACAACACACACACGCACACACACACGCACGCACACACACGCACACAGCTTCTCGTCAGATCAGAGACAAAAGCTCTCTGTGACATCACTGATGGATCAGGTGTGTGTTGGAGTAGATCAGCTGATCAGAATCTGATCAATAATTGAAGCTGATCATCTTCATTGTTGTGAACCAGCAGCTGCAGTATTTGGATCAATTAGCTTAAAGTTAAAGTATATTTGTGTGTTAATTAAACTAATTAATTAAACAATCAGCAGGTTCAGCTGGAGCCCCGCCCACCACTCTGCCTCTCAGCCACTCATGGGAGTCTGCTGTGGGGAGTCGGGAAGGAACAGAGAATGGAGGAGGAGGAGGAAGAGGAGTAGCTAGAGGAAGAGGAGGAGGAGGAGGAGGTCCACTGCCTGAAAACTGGGAGCTGGCGTTCAGTGATTCAGGAGAGCCGTACTACATCGAGTAAGTATTGATCATGATCAATAATCAGAGATTCATTTTATTTTGGTGTCAGCTGAGTCTGTTTGATGTTAGAATATATATATTAGAATATATTTATATTAAAATATATGTTAAAATATATATTAGAATATATTTGATGATGATGATGTCATCTCTCTTTCAGTCATAATTCAAAAACGACCAGTTGGCTGGATCCTCGAACTCAGAACAAAGAGACGACTTCCTGTACAGAACGTGAGTGATTGATTGATTGATTGATTGATTGATTGACTGATTGATTGCTGAGGATGTGACTTTTATTTTGACAGTCAGCAGTCACTTTAACATCCTGTTAACTCGACTTTATTGTCCTTTCATGGACCTGGTCTCTGTCCTCACCTGTCCTCACCTGTCCTGTGTCTCAGTCCCAGAGTTCACGGAGCAGCCCAGTCAGCTGAAGGGTTACTCGATCCACACTCGTCTGTCCAAAGGTCCTCGAGGTTTCGGCTTCAACATTGTGGGAGGAAGTCGACCCCGAGAATTTCTACAGGTGTACAGCGTGACACCTGGAGGACCTCCAGCCCTAAATACAGGTACGCCTCATCGTACACCTCATACTGGTCCTGTCAGGGTCCGTGTGGAGCTCACTGTGTGGACAAAGCACAAAGTATTAATACAACAATGGAACCACCTGTAAACCTGGACTGACCTTACCTGATCTAATGAACATACCTGGTGCTCGCCTGTATTCAGTATATAACAGAAAAACACTCCACCTGGTGTTCAAATCAGACATTACATAAGTGGCACCTTCAACATCTACTCCAGTTTTTTAACTTCATAATAGTCGAATTATGTCTGACACCTGACACCTGTTTGACACCTGACACCTGTCTGACACCTGACACTGACACCTGATAGGCTGCTGAGACAGAGGCGTGTTCTCTGTCTGCAGGATTATTCAGGTTACATGTCTGTATTGTTCTCAAGACAAAATCTCATGATCTACAACTAATCCACACACACACACACACACACACAGTACAAATCTTGTGGGAAAGAGAGTTTTAGTCTTCAACAAGTCAGACTGATTCTCTGGTTTTATAGAAACAAATATTATAAATGTGTTATATATTATACATATTACATTATATAAATATTATAAATATTATTGTAGAAAACGAGCTGCAGTTTGAATAATTGTGGACGTTGAATAATTCAAAGAAAAGTTTAAAACAACATTAATAATGTTTGAGGACGAGTTCAGAAATCGATTTTATAACTGACATCTGAGTCGTCAGTGGACGAGGTGGATGGTTGTTTTGTCTCTGTCGGTTTGAAGATTTGTCGTCCTCGATGTCTTTAAAACTTTAACCTGAACTTTCTGTTCGTCTCTTTCATGTTCAGTCGGCCTCTGAAGGTTCTCGTTCATCGTCTTTCTTTAAGAGGGGTTAAATCTGTGAAGACGATTTGCTTCTTTTATGAGAGGAGAAACGTTTAACGAGTTAACTCTTCTTGAAGATTAATGATAGTTATAGTTACTTCTGATGAACACCTCACTCTGTTCCTATTGGATGACAGTGATGACCTCAGCAGTGTTTTCAGACTTTAACTCGCTAAATCAGATTTGATTCTTCTCGTTAATTTAAGAGGCTGTCATACGTGTAGAGATGCTGACTGAAGAACAGCTGAATGTTGAAGCAGTAACAAATTTAAAACATGCTGAAATGTTTGTTGGAGATCACCATGTTGTTTTGTGAGAGCGTGGAGCTGGGTTAGGGTCAGATGTGGATGAACCTGAATGTATCTCCTGGTCTCTGGTCCTCCAGCGGACATCCTGGTCTACATCAATGACAGCTGTGTGTTGGGTCGCTCTCATAAAGAGGTGGTGGAGATGCTGAAGTCTGTGCCGATGGGTCAGAGTGTGGACGTGGTGCTGAGGAGAGGATACCCGATGCTCTATAACCCAGATGGATGTCCCAAACAGAGTCTGGAAACGGTGCGTTCAATGTTTAATATGTTTTTTACATGAGCAGTGACACTGAATGACACACTGACCTTCAATCTGCCTCTTCAACAGCCGCAGACTCCCAGCGAACCCCCCAACACCCCCAACGTGAACCGCGGCCTGACACACCTGACCTACAGCCGAACGCTGGACGCCAACGGCACGCCAGGTCAGAAGATGAACGCTTTATTTTATGTGATGCAGTAACGTTCCTGTAACGTTAGTGTAACGTTAGTAACAGTTGTTTGTATTTGAAGCTGTTGTTCACTGACTCCTTCACTCTGACCAGGATTGAGTCAAACCCCGCCCTCCTACACTGCTCAGCCAATGACAAACGGGTTCACAGGCCCGCCGACGCCCACTTCCTCTGAACCCCCACTGGGTCCACCAGTCCCTCCTCCAGAGAGGACAGCAGCCAGTCACAGTGACTCCGATGGCGGCCTGTCCAGTGCTGGAACACGAAGGTGAGAGGAGCTTCACTGTTAGCATGAGCATGTTAGCACATATAGCAGACCGCACTTTAACATCAAACACTGCAGCTCGGTCAGGGTCAAAGAAAGATGCTGGAGGTTCCCCGGTAGCCGCAGTGCAGTATGTGCAGCGCTCCGTGGTTACGTTAGCAACAATTAATGTGCAACTTCCTGTTAGACTTTCAAAATAAAGCTTGCTGAGAAACATTTAAATGTTTGCAGTTTGGTGAGATTAAGACAGACACAGGACGTGAACATTGTCCTGGGTTAAAGTCACCTGACTTCATCAGCACATTGAAACATTATGCTAGGTGGATATACTAACGATTATTGAGTACTAATAGTACCTAAGTAGTACCTGTAATGTCAGTACTCATTTACAGAAGTTCTCGTTTCCTGTCGCTCCTCCTCTTTGCAGGTCTTCTCTGATTCGCTACAACAGCAGCACTCTCCCTGCCCTCTCCTCCTCCTCCCTCCTCCACCATCAGAGCTCCAAGTCTTCAGAGAGTGACTTGTCTACGTCCACGCTCCCCATCTCCTCCTCCACGCTCCCCATCTCCTCCTCCACGCTCCCCATCACCTCCTCGTCCTCCCACACTCTGTCCAAACTTCCCCTCTCTCAGGCGGAGATGGGCCTCCTCCAAAACTCCACCAGCCCCATCACCACTAACAACCCCACCCCGCCCTCCTCCTCCACGCCTCCTGGTGCTCCGGTGCAGCGCCCACCGATGCCCCAGACTTCTGTCCCTGTGACCCCGCCCAGAGACGTCCCACCCTGCGGCTTTAATGGCTGTCCAGCCAATCACCAAGCGCCCTCCCCGACGTCCAGAGGAAACCCAGGACTGGTGCTCCCCCTCGGGGCAGGTTCACCTGGGTCAGCTTCGCCTGGTGGGGAGCTTGTACCGGTGCCCCTCGGGCGCAGCGAGAGTGGCGGTCTGGGGTTCAGTGTAACAGCAGGAGGGCAAGGAGGTCAGCTGGCGGTGGTGAGGCGGGTCTGGGATCGAAGGCACTGCCCCTCGCTGCAGCCGGGGGACGCTATCGTGAAGATCAACGGAGCAGACGTACAGAGCCTCAGCTTCTCCCAGGTAAGACATCATCAAACATCCAACCGGTCAGGGTCACGGTAGTCTGATCAATATGCTCCACTCTCATTGGCTAACCAGATTATCAATCACAAGAGTGTCTATGTCTATTCAACACCAAGAGTGCTCCAAGACTGAAGACCTCAGGATCGAACTAGTATGTAGATCTTCAAAGTGTCCGGCCACATCTGTAGGAGTCTGAAGTGTCATTCACGTCATTGTTCTTTAGTTTAGTTAGTTGGACGTGGTTGTAGATCCATGAAGACGTTTCACCTCCAAGAGGCTTCTTCAGTTCTGGTTAGGAGGCATCTTATTCTGAAGGCTCCTGAGCCTAAGATGGGTCCAGAAAGAGCAGTGCCCATGACTCCGGCCCTTTCCCCAGAGTTAGCTCTGGTCCTTCAACCAGTTCTGTTCGAGATCCTTGGAACCTTGGTATCACCAAGCGCCCACCAACCCAAGAGACCACTGAGATAAAGAACGTGTCCTGTAGAACATGGCATGATGACACCTCAGTTTGGACTTCAGGTCATGGACCTGATCTATGTTTGTTCAAAGATAGGCGTCTGAACAGGAGTGGATGAGGACAGGAGGTGTGAAATGTTTCAAACTGTTCATGTCTTTCTTCAGGTCCAGAGAGTCCTGCAAGAACACACCAAACAGGGAGAGGTGGTCCTCCTGGTCTACAGAGGAGGTACGACTGAACATTCAACATGACTGAACTTCTTCTGTGAAACAACACAAACGTAATAAAATAACCTTCTTGGTCCTCCAGGTCCCGTCTCTTCTCCAGCCGTCACCCCGAACCTTTACAAGCCCCTCCCCTCCCCGCACGGCCTGGTAACCCCCTCTTCATCCCACCCGCTGACTCTCGCCGACTTGCCTTCCCCGTCCACAGGTGCCTTGATCGGGGGCGTCCCCCCACTCAACCAGGCCGGCATGGCCCTGGAGAGTCCCCAGGAGGGACACCTACCAGCACCAGGAACCCACCAAGGTGAGTCCTTCTTCTCCTCCTGCTCCCATCAGTCTGTCTCCTTCTCATCATCCTGCTTCATCAGTCTGACTCCTCCTCCTCCTCCTCCTCCTCCTCCTCCTCCTCCTCCTCCAGTGGCACCTCCAGCCCAGACGCCCAACGGGCCTCCACCCACGGCCCTCATCCAGAGCACCAGCTTCCTGGACTCAGTTCCTGTGACGCTGACCTTAGAGCCACGTGACTTGCTGGGAGTGGAGGAGAGCGCCGGTGGGCCTCCTCCCAACAGAGGGGGAGGCGCACTGGGAGCCATGGCCAAGGACCGAAGAGGAGGAGTAAAGACTGTGGAGGTGGAGCTGAGGAGGCGTCCAGGAGAAGGCTTTGGATTCGTCATTGCCTCTCAGGAAGTGACGAATGGGGGTGAGTCCCGGTTTGAACACATGACATGTATTGTTATTTTGGGAGGCGACTTGTTTATCAGGAGACCTAAAGAGGAAGTTTAACTGATTCAAACAGTGTGTTGAACATCATCTCACAGCAAGAAGGTTCTGGGCTTGAACCCACCTGGGTTTCTGTGGAGTTTGGAGTTTCTCCGGCTTTGATGAACTGGCGACCGTTCCAGGGTGTACCCGCCTCTCGCCCAGTGTCAGCTGGGATCCAGCCCCCCGTGAACCTGATGAGGAAAAGAGGTTATGGAGAACAGATGGTTTGTGTTAAGACCCTGAAAAGACGAGGGACAACTATAGTAAAATGAGTAAAATTAAGTCTGTAGCAGTATTTCCTCCACCATGACTTCTAATTCTTGTTTTCTTGTGATAAATGGGGTCAGCACAGTCTGTACTCGGTCCGGTATTACACGTGTAGTACATACAGTACTTGTTGTACTCGTCCTTTAAGCCCACAGATGTTGGTCTTTGAACTCATCAGGAGGTTGTTTGTTCACACTGTGTCTGTACTGAAGCGTGCAGCCTCCAGGGGGGGCTGAAAGCTCTCTGTAAACACAAACAGTTCAAAGCAGCACCTGAGCTTCTGTTTGTTATTCATCTGAAAGAACAATGAGGTTTACGACGCAGTTAAAGAGCACCCGAAAGCACCTCTGCCTCTGAAAACATTAACAATAATCTCCTCTGTTCGCATTCCTGAGTGTGTGTGTGTGTGTGTGTGTGTGTGTGTGTGTTAGTTTAAGTTCCCGCCCACCTCTATCTGCTGTTGGCCACGCCCCCGTCTCTCTCTCCAGTTCATACTGTCTCAGTTCACCGAATTCAGAGGTTTAACCTGCCGCACAAAGACAGACAGACAGACAGGTGTACAGACAGACAGACAGGTGTACAGACAGGTGTACAGACAGACAGACAGGTGTACAGACAGACAGTTCTTGGTGCTTCTGGTCTGGATTGATCATCATGTTGGAGCGACTGCAGTCAGCTCTGAAATCTGTGAAGGACTCCAAATGTAAGTCTGTTTGTATCCTTTGTAGTACTGAAGTATCCTGTGTAGTACTGAGGTATACTGTGTAGTACTGAAGTATCCTGTGTAGTACTCACTGATCCTGATGTTTTAACATGATGTGGCATTCACTGTCACAGGTGTAAGTGGGATTTTATAGACACAGCTGAGGTTAGTTTGTGTTGGCAGGTGAACGTTCACGTAAACTCTGCAGGACATTCAAAAAGATAAAGTAAAAAACAAGAAAACATGAAACACGTTTAGATTCAGATGATACAACACATGACACATGACACATGACGTGATATCAGCTCGACATATGAAGGCCATCAGAGCTCAGTGTATCCCACAATATACCACAGCGTACTGCTTCAGGAGGCTTTAAAAAAGAAAACTCAAACTTTACCACATTAAAATAAACTACATGATCTCTAAAGTCTCTTTACTGTAGTTTTACGTCTCTTTACTGTAGTTTTACTTCTCTTTCTGTAGTTTTACGTCTCTTTACTGTAGTTTTACTTCTCTTTCTGTAGTTTTACGTCTCTTTACTGTAGTTTTACTTCTTTCTGTAGTTTTACGTCTCTTTACTGTAGTTTTACTTCTCTTTCTGTAGTTTTACGTCTCTTTACTGTAGTTTTACTTCTTTCTGTAGTTTTACTTCTCTTTACTGTAGTTTTACTTCTCTTTACTGTAGTTTTACTTCTCTTTCTGTAGTTTTACGTCTCTTTACTGTAGTTTTACTTCTTTCTGTAGTTTTACTTCTCTTTCTGTAGTTTTACTTCTCTTTACTGTAGCTTTACTTCTTTTTTTGTAGTTTTACATCTCTTTCTGTATTTTACTTCTCTTTAGTGTAGTTTTACATCTCTTTTTTTACTTCTCTTTCTGTAGTTTTACTTCTCTTTCTGCAGTTTTACATCTCTTTACTGTAGTTTTACTTCTCTTTCTGCAGTTTTACATCTCTTTACTGTAGTTTTACTTCTCTTTCTGCAGTTTTACTTCTCTTTACTGTAGTTTTACTTCTCTTTACTGTAGTTTTACATCTCTTTCTGCAGTTTTACTTCTCTTTACTGTAGTTTTACTGCAGTTTTACTTCTCTTTACTGTAGTTTTACATCTCTTTCTGTAGTTTTAGTCTCTTTACTGTAGTTTTACTGTAGTTTTAAATCTCTTTACTGTAGTTTTACATCTCTTTCTGTAGTTTTACTTCTCTTTACTGTAGTTTTATGTGTCTTATTTATCTTCTGCATATTTACTTCACAGATTCATTAAAAATTGTTGGGAATTCTCAGCAGCATCTAAAGTTATTAAAATAAGCTCCACCTCCATCAGCTGCAACATCTAAGTGACGGACACATTTTTAATCCGATAATATAATTCGTCTGCATAATGAGTACTTTGACTTTTGGAACTTTGAAGTGAGTTTATGAATGTCAGAGTACTTTCACACTTTTACACAGTATTTCTACTTTTCCTGCAGTAACAGTTCTTCGTCTGTCCTCCTCTTCACTCTTTATCAGCTCTCAGGAATGTTTGAAATACTTTCACCTCATTTATGACTGAGTGTGTGTGTGTGTGTGTGTAGGCGTGTGTGTGTGTGTGTGTGTGTGTGTGTGTTATATTCAGGTCAACACACTCACAGTCGGGTACCAGCTGGATCACTGTGGCTGTGCAGAGCTGCTCAGTGTTTCAGAGTTAAAGGAATAATCCACCAGAAATGATCTTTAAAGAGTTCAGCAGAGTCTGAAGTGTTATATATGATATTATATATGATGTTAAATATGATCTTATATATGACACTATATATGATATTATATATGACATTAAATATGAATATACAACGTTTAACTGGCTTCACCTTCCACACAGTAAATCATCCTGTATGGATTTTAGTTGGATGTTTTAAACACTTTATCAGCTGAGCTTTGATGTTTCATCACTTCACTCACATTCATTAATGAATCACATCGTGGGGACTGTTTTGTCCCCAGAACGACAGAGAGTCCCCACAGTATGTAAACAGATCAATGTCCCCACAACTCAGTAAAACGTGTGTGTGTGTGTGTGTGTGTGTGTGTGTGTTGTGTGACAATAAGCCTCGTGGCCGATGGTCTTTTTGTGTCCAGATGTTTGGCCTTTTTCCAGTTGTGACTTTAAACAAAATGAACATCAGGATCAGAGACTCACCTGAAGTGACTCAGTTCAAACGCAGCGATCTGATTGGGTCAATCAGTATCGGTCCTTTACTGTGAGACAGGAAGTGAATTTATACTGTGTAGTTTTTCAGATTAAGACTCTTTTAATGAGTTCATCATGCGTTCAGTCATGAGTCGATGCTCGTTGATCTGTGAAGCTTCAGTCGAGCTTGTGGAGCAGCTGCTGGACTCGTTTCCTCTCAGCACATTAAGCTGTGATGACCGAGCAGCGACCGCTACGTCCAGGTTTTAGACAGTCTGCGGGGACATCACGGAGACTACGTCCAGGTTTTAGACAGTCTGCGGGGACATCACGGAGACTACGTCCAGGTTTTAGACAGTCTGCGGGGACATCACGGAGACTACGTCCAGGTTTTAGACAGTCTGCGGGGACATCATGGAGACTACGTCCAGGTTATAGACAGTCTGTGGGGACGTCTCGTCCTAACAGGACTTTAAATTGCTTCTTCAGAATTTAAAGTTAACGTTGTTTTAATGTTGCCTTTTGGTTATTTTTAGGTCCACAGCTCTTTGGAGACTTTTCTCGACTTTCAGCTGTCTGGATACCATCCTCCTCCTCCTCCTCCTCCTCCTCAGTTCATGCTAACATTCACAGTTAAAACACACACACACACACACACACAGTCTGTGTGTGTGTTCTGGTGTTTCCTGTCATTCTCTGTGAGTCCTGTTGAGTCCAGGCCGGTCCAGTCCAGTTTGTTTGTTCAGACTGTGTCAAAGTTCCTGTTTATTGTCTCTCTCAGTGTTTCATGTCTGTATTAACATCAATGCAGTGAACACGTTGCCATGGTTACAGGCATGCCTCATGTTGATCATGTGACCTCTCGCTCTCTGCAGCCTCCCTGATGTCTCACCGCTTCGTCACGGTACGTCGGGGCAGCCCGGCAGCTCGCAGCGGGCAGGTTCAGCCTGGAGACCAGCTGGAGGCCGTGGAAGGTCGACCGGTAGGAGCACTGCAGCACCGAGACCTGGCCCAGATCCTGAGGAGGGCCGGGAACACGCTGAGGCTGAGCGTCACACCAAGACACCGTATGATACACACCAACATACACACACATCAACACACAACAACACACATTAACGCACACTGTGTGTGTGTGTGTGTGTGTGTGTGTATGTTTTCTTAAATAAAGTGAAATAAAGACTGAACTAATTCATTTAACAAGAAAGAACTGAACCTTTGTCCTGTTTGTCTCCTTTCCTTGTCTCCTCTCCTCCTCTCCTCTCCTTGTCTCCTTGTCTCCTCTCCTCCTCTCCTGCTCTCCTCTCCTTGTCTCCTTGTCTCCTCAGACTCAGAGGGAGCAGACTTGGATCTTGACAGTCGGTTGATTAAAGGGCCCAGAGGACGGTCAAAGGTCAGTCTGACAGTCAGAACCATAAATGGATGGATTTGTACTTATATAGCGCCTTTCTAGTCTTCCAACCACTCCAAGCGCTTTTACAGTACGTATCTCACTTACCCATTCACACACATTCATACACTGATGGCATTGACTGCCATGCAAGGTGCCAACTGCTCATCAGTTTTAGGAGCTAACTATTCATACACATTCACACAAGGCACAGCCTTTGAGAGCAATTTGGGGTTCAGTATCTTGTCCAAGGACACTTCAACATGCAGACTGGAGGATCGAACCGCCGATCTTCTGATTAGTGGATGACCCGCTCTACCTCCAAGCCACAGCCGCCCCTCCAGAACCATTAGAGAACCATGAGAGAACCATTAGAGAACCATAACAGAACCATTAGAGAACCATAACAGAACCATTACAGAACCATAAAATAACCATAACAGAACTGTTACAGAACCATAAAAGAACCATTACAGAACCATTAGAGAACTGTTTGCAGCGTTACAGTAACAACAGAAACTATAAACTGTGTAAATAAATGTAGAGTGTCTGACTGTGGCCCCGTCGCGCCCATACATTATTATTGACACTGCAGCAGCACAGAGACTTCAATAAAGTTAGTCAAAGGCAGGCTGGAGGTTGCCAAGCAACCAGGGTCAGCTGCAGGTCAGAGCAATTAACTGCAGCTGTGCTCTGTCTGTGTGTGAGTGACTGCTGAGAGACACAGAAAATCTCTAAATGAACCCCCTCCAACTAGTGGACACTAATGCCAAACGGTAGGTCGTATCAAAAAGCCCAAATGACCGTGAGCATCCTCATCTTGTCGACCATGTGAATGCTGAATTTCAGTGTCTAAAGTTAAAAAATGTGACCTGGGGAGATAGAGAAAGAACAGGTGCCCCGTGCTCCTTTGGGAAATTTCTCCTCTCCAGTTTACATGAGAGTAGATGGGGCTGTCGGTGGGTGATCCTGGCGCATCAGTGCGTCTCCCGCCAAAACTATAAGTCTGACAGCTTCAGCAGTGATATCGCTGCGTAGCCCACGAATTTTCCTACGTTTCTATGTATAAATTATTTCTGTAGAGTGACATTTGTGGCCACGAGAGCCGTTCGCAAATGTATTTTTTGACAAATGTTTCTCTCCCTCTCCACTCTAGCGATGATGTCACCCACTCTAGCTCTGGAACATTCTACCAATACACACCCATTGTAAATTTTGGTGTGTTTTTTGGTGATTTTTGGTAAAACCGTTTGGTGAAACTCTTAGAAAAGTCACAGCACACCATTCCCGGCCGAGCCGGTCGTTTTGATACCTTTTTTGTGTATGTGCGACCAAAACTGAGGGAGGAGTAGCACGCTGAAATTCCTGGAATACGTCAGAATAATAAGTATGGTGACAGTGAATAGTGGCCTTGCAGGAACACTCATTAAGTCATGTAATGAAGAAGTAACACAAGTGTCTGTCTCTCTCTCTGTGTACCTGTCTCTCTCTCTCTCTGTACCTGTTTATCTCTCTGTGTACCTGTCTGTCTCTCAGGATGAGTCCAGGTTCTACAGTGTTGATCTTGAACGTGGTCCGACAGGTTTCGGCTTCTCTCTGCGAGGAGGCAGCGAGTACAACATGGGACTGTATGTACTGGGACTGATGGAGGGAGGCCCCGCCCAGCGCAGCGCCAAGATACAGGTACAGAGAGAGAGAGAGAGGTACACAGAGAGAGAGAGGTACACAGAGAGAGAGAGGTACACAGAGAGAGAGAGGTACACACACACACTGGTTGTCCTGTGGTTCTGGTTCACGGTGTCCTCCTGTGGTTCTGGTTCTGGTGTTCAGGTGTCAGACCAGCTGGTGGAGATAAACGGGGACAGTACTTCAGGGATGACTCACAGTCAGGCTGTGGAGCAGATCAGGAGAGGAGGTCACCGGATCCACCTGGTTCTGAAGAAGGGCAACGGATACGTTCCAGACTATGGTGAGAGCCCGCCTTCATGATGATGTCATGATGACTGACAGCTTCTAACCTCTGACACTTCCTGTTCTCTGATCAACACTTCCTGTTCTCTGATCAACACTTCCTGTTCAGCTTCCTGTTCAAAAGCACTCATTTCAGAATAAAAGCACAAATCATGAATTGGACACAGTAAATTTAAGTTGATGATGAAGACATCACTGAAATCATCCAATCAGAGCTCTGGATTCTCCTGCTTGATTTGACGTGTTTTTTTCTCTTTCACTTCCTCCTCCTCCTCTTCCTCCTCCTCTTCTTCCTCCTCTTCTTCCTCCTCTTCCTCCTCCTCTTCCTCCTCCTCTTCCTCCTCCTCCTCCTCCTCCTCTTCCTCTTCCTCCTCCTCCTCCTCTTCCTCCTCCTCCTCCTCAGTGGAGTTGTCCAGCTTGTCTCTCTGTATGACGAACTCTAAACAGGGCGAGCCGTGCTTCTACGTGATTGGACGCACTGAGAACTCGCGGTTGGTGACTTCCTGTTCTGACTCGTTTCCTCTTCCTCTTCATCTTCATCCTCCAGCTGTCGTCATCAGTCCTTTAAAGCTCCTCTGTCACGTGTCACGTGACGTTATATCACGTGTCATGTGTCACGTGACGTTATATCACGTGTCACGTGTCATGTGACGTTATATCACGTGTCATGTGTCATGTGACGTTATGTAACGTTTCATAATGTCACGTGTCATAATATGTTATTATCATTATTACAGCATAAACATATTAATAACATGTTCCAATGTAGATCACATGTTGTTAGTATGATGTAATGTTATATGAACATGTTATAAGCATGTTAAAAACCTCATATCATGTTACATGTAATTAATAATAATGTGACAGTGTGTTATTAACACAATATAAACATGTTGCTAATATGTGTTGATGCATTAAATTTCATATTCACGTGTTAGACACATGATGACATGTTATTAACACATTCTAACTGTTCTCTCTCTCTCTGTCTGTCTGTCTGTCTGTCTGTCTCTCTGTCTGTCTGTCTGTCTGTCTGTCTCTCTGTCTGTCTGTCTGTGTCTGTTTCTCTCTCTGTCTGTCTGTCTGTCTGTCTGTCTGTCTGTCTCTCTGTCTGTCTGTCTGTCTGTCTGTCTCTCTGTCTGTCTGTCTGTGTCTGTCTCTCTCTCTGTCTGTCTGTCTCTCTGCCTGTCTGCCTGTCTGTCTCTCAGGCCCTGAGGAAGGAGCCCTCTCCCCCTCCTCGTCTTCTCCCACAGAGGAGCAGGATGTGGACACAGTAACCATGACAACCGCCTCCCTCAGCCAGCAGAGGGGAAGTGGTACAGGAGGAGGAGGAGGAGAGAGGAGGAAGCGGAGGACGAGGAGAGAGGGAGAAACCAAACGAAGAACAGGAGGAGGAAGAGGAGGAGAAAGATTAGGGCCTCCTGATCTGGACCTGGACCTTGTGGAGGAGGAGGCACGAAAGGAGGAGAGGGAGGAGGAAGAGGAGGGAAGGAGGGAGGAGAGGAGGCGACGAAGTCAGACTGTCAGGCAGAAGGAGAAACAGGACGGCCAGATGGAGCAGGGGAGGAGCAGCAGGAGCTTACCCAGGAGCAGTGCTCCATCCTGGGACACATTTGTGCCGGAGGAGAGGGTGGAGGTGGAGGAGCCTGGAGGTGGAGTGAGGGAGAGGAGGAGGAGGAGGAGCGAGACGAAGAGCAGGAGGAGGGCGACAGAGGAGGTGGACGAGAGGAGGAAGGAGAGACACAGCACTGCCTGCCACCCAAAGCATTCTGGGAGCTCGGCTCCAGCTCAGAGGGCGGCGTTCTCTTTCCTCGGGCCGGTGGACGACGACGACGAGCGCCGGCGTCTGTCCGACTGCGAATCCGCAGCCAGCTTCTCCGAGGTCAGCCAATCAGCAGCGAGCATCGCCACCGCCGAGTGGAGGGAGGATTCTGATTGGAGGAGAGCCAAGTTGCCATGGGAACAGGGGAACAGCGGGGGCCGCTGGCTGAAGCCGACCACGCAGAAACTGTCCAAGGTTTTGATTGGCAGTCAGCTCGGTAGGCGGGAAGTAGCGGGCGGGCTCTCTCTCTGATTGGCTCACAGCGAGACATTTTTTTTTTCTTTTTTTTTTGCTACTTTTAAGGGCTTTTTTGATTGGCCTGCAGAGAGAAGACCCGCCTCTTACTGCTTCTTATTGGATGACAGCAGACTGTTTCTGTTTGGAGGATGAGAAGCAGACAAGGACTCTTTTTTTTGATTGGCCAGTGGGAGGCCTGTGATTGGCCAATGACAGTTATTTTACCCATCATCCCTCAGTGCAGTGAAATCAGATTCACTTTTTCAACTTCCTGGTATCATGACACTGGTGCACGGTAACCATGGTAACAAAACCTGTCAACAGCCCAACCAATCAGATCACTGGAGTCCTACAGGAACCCGACAGGGACAAAAGTCACAACGAGCACGAGATGCTTGATTTTTAAAATAAATAAATAAAGTTAATTTAATTAATTTAATTAATGATCGTTTACTGAGAAAAAAGTTTAACATTATTAAAAACAAAAAATAAAAATTAATTAATTTCTTTGAATTTTTCTTTCTGCTAAATAAAACATGACGTGTGACATCAGAACCAACCGACCAATAGCTAGCTGTCTGTGACATCATGTCGCCAAACTTCCTGAACCAAATATTAAATATTATGTTAATTAAACAACAACGTGTCCGTCAGTGCGTCCAGCTTCATGATACCAGTGATCAGGAGGTGGGTCTGGTCCAGGTCCGGCTCTGGTCCAGGTCCGGGTCTTCTCTGTCTGTGACTTCTTGTTTGACGTCTTTCAGGCGTGTTTCTGTAATCTGAGCATGTGAACACGGAATGATTTTTATTTTTATAAGCTGAACATGTAAAGGCTCGATGACATCATCACGACGTCATCATTAATATTATTAGAGATAATTAGAGACGATCTGCCTGTAAAAAAAGAAAAAACTGATGATGTAACAGAGCCATACACACACACACACACACACACACACACGTTCAGGTCCAGCTGTTGGCTGTCAGTGACATCATCATCATCGCCACAGCAACAACAGGATGAACTCTGCGGCCAACATGGCCGATGACCTGCAGCTCTGGATCAAAACAAAGTGCCTCATTCGATTTCAGCCTTCAACGAGGCTGCAGGAGAGACGACGCCACGCCACACGACGCCACACGACAACGCACGACGACACACGACAACACACACCACACAACGACACACGACGACACGTGACGACACACGACGACACACGACAAGGCACGACGACACACGACAACACACACCACACAACGACACACGACGACACGTGACGACACACGACGACACAACAACACACGACGACACACGACAACACAAACCACACAACGACACACGACGACACGTGACGACACACGACGACACGACAACACACGATGACACACGACGACACACGACAACACACACCACACAACGACACACGACAACACACGACGACACACCACAACACACGACACATGCCACGACAACACACAACGACACACGACGCCACGACGCCACACAACACACCACAACACACGACACATGCCACGACGACACACGCCACAACAACACACGACGACACACCACAACACACGACACATGCCACGACAACACACAACGACACACGACGCCACGACGACACACCACAACACACGACACATGCCACGACGACACACGACAACACATGACGACACACGCCACAACAACACACGACGACACACCACAACACATGACGACACACGCCACAACAACACACGACGACACACCACAACACACGACACATGCCACGACGACACACGACAACACACAACGACACACGACGACACACCACAACACACCACAACAAACGACACACAACAACACACGACAACCCACGAAGACACACGACACACCACAACACACGACACATGCAACGACGCCACACGACAACGACAACACACGACACACGCCCGACAACACACGACACACCACAACACACGACACATGTCACGACAACGCACGACGACACACCACAACACACGACACATGCCATGACAACACACGACGACACGACGACACACCAGAACACATGACACATGCCACGACAACACACGATGACACACGACACACGACAACACACCACAACACACGACACATGCCACGACAACACACGATGACACACGACAACGAAAACACATGACACGACAATACACAACAACATGCGACACATGACACGATGACACGACACATGACACGACAACACATCACAACACACGACATGACGACACACGACACGACAACCCACGACACGACAACGACGACACATGACGACACCACGACACATGACAACACACGATATGCCACCACAACACGCCGCCACGACACACACTGACGCTTCCTGTTAACACTTCCCTCTGCTGTCACACATCGTCATATATACACCGCGTCACGTCACGTCACGTCACGAATGGATGAGTTGATGGACAGGTGTTGGATGAAGGCAGAGACGACTGACAAAGGTCAGTCTGGATCAGTCGGATCGACATGCCTGTCTGCCTCTCTGTCTGTCTCTCCACACACACTCCACAGTTACACTACAACTCCCACAGACCCTTGCGCTGCCGTTAGCCCCGCCCCTCAGCCTGCTCCAACTAAGGGCATTTGGATCTTTGTCTTCTATGCATTTTCTAAGACTGCTGATCGATCCATCGATCCTCTGATCGGTTCTGATCAACAGCTGATCGGAGGATCATCAGAGGCGGACTCTGAATATTCAGGTTCTGGTCCAAAGACGACCAGGCAGCACAGAGGTCCGAACAAACAGGACTGATGATCAGAGACTGCAGGACGTCACGGTGACGGAGGTGACGGAGGAACTGACTGAAGTGTTTTAATAAAGTGTAAACGTGGTCAGACTCATTGAACAAACAAGCTAATGCTAACAGTTCAGTACAGAGCTGGAGTCAGGATGTGATTAGCCTAGCTTAGCATAAAGACTGTAAATGGGTGTAAACAGCTAGCATGAATCTGAAGCTGAACTGAGAAATGTAAAAACTAGTTTTTGATTTTAGTGTGTTGGCTAAGCTAAGCTAAGCTAACCACCTGGCTCCGGGTCAAATGTCACTTTAAGAAAATTATTTTTTGTTTTACAAGTTTTCTGAAATTTGATATGCATTCGTTGCATTGAAATATGCAAATGAGGCATTATCTAATGCTAATGCTAATGCTAACATTTGGTGACACAAACAGACAACGTGAAACAAACAGGAAGTGACCCACAAAGCCTGACTGACCTTTAACATGCTAACATTAGCCTGCTAGCTGTGTTAGCTCATTTGTTCTTCTTGACTGAATCAAGACTTCCTGTCACAGTAAACGACTTCCTGTCTCAATTAACAACTTCCTGTCACAGTTAACGACTTCCTGTCAGAGTTAACGAGACATTTTAATACATTTTCAGTAACATGAAGTTATGCTAACATTAGCTAGAATGCTACATCACTTTAGCTCCCGACACATACTGTGTAAACTCCATGAGTACTAAAGTATTACTACACAGAGCGTGTACATTTACTGAGGTCTGATATTTACGTTTATTCATCATTTGAGATTTTAAATAAAATTAAAATAAAAAATATAAATCTAATGATAAATAATAAATATACATATATGTAAATATACAGTATATTTATGGAGTTTATGTCAGGACTTTTATTTTAAAGTGTTCTGTGTTTGTTCTGTTAGAACCAAACTACGTTTGTCGTCACTGTTTATACTTCGAGCCTTCAGCAATAAAAGCATGCAGACAGGTACCAGATTTTATTTTGAAAGAAACTCACCTGATGGTCTTTTATTTTGAAAAGCCCTAAAGAACAGACGTCCCCTTTGTTTTTCCTCTTCCTGTTTGAAACTTTGATGATGTCACATCCTGTTGGACTGTTAAAAACCAGAACCAGCTCTGAGGATTCTGTTTGTCCATATTAGGACTACATTTCCCATCAGCCCCGTTACTGCACAGGAAGATTGATCATGTTGGTGTTAGCATGTTAGCATGTACGATCACAGAAAAACTGACTCACATCAACTGATTCATGACTGACTTCACCTGGAACCAGGACCAGGACCTGGTTCAGATTTCAAAATAAAGGGATAAGCGCCCCCTACAGGCCACAGTGTGAACACACAGACGTTCATGTGAGGTCAGCGTCACTTCAGTTAACGTGACGAGCAGATTCAGCTATTGTGTAGCTAAACGACAGACAGGAAGTAGCTGCTGTCGTCTGTCAGTGACATCACAGATCAGCTGATTTGTACATATGGAGGTTTTGACGTGATCACGACACGTGTACAGCTTTGTAACCTTCAAACGTTTCTCATGTTTGTGAAAGCAGCCGACAGGAAGTGAAGAATGATTTTCAGATCCATAAAAGTTACCTGACAGAAATAAAATGATTTTATTCAACATGCTAACGCGTCGTCTCTTCACTAAAGGGTCAACAGTTAGCAACACAAGCTAACGTTAGCTTAGCAATGGAGCCTGCTAACGTCAACAAATGACCAGCAGAGTCAAAGCTAACATTACTGCTAAGCACGTCTGTTGTATTGTGCTTTACGCTAGCCAACGTTAGCTATCTTGCTAATGACAATGAACTGCTCGTTAGCTAAGTATCAACATCCTGTCTGTTACTTTGTCAGCTGGTGTCACGAGACATGCAGCGTGTTCCAACTGGCTGGTTAACGTTAGCTTGATGCTAACGTTATCACTATCTGAGTGGATTGATTACTTACAGCTAATGTGATCCATGATGCTAACTTATGCCTGAAGACAAATGTGCCGAGCTAACGAGAGCGATGGAGCCAGGAGCTAACGTGCTAACTGTAACTGAAGCTAAGCTAAGGGTTAGCCGTTAGTCGTTGCTCGCTTCGTTGGCTGATAAGTGATTTGTAAACGGTGAGCTAGTTAGCATCACGGAGCTAACAGTCCAGATGAAATACAGGAACATGACACATAGTAACTTTACGTTAACGTCATAGTTGGATGATGAGAATGAACAGGAAGCTGAACGATCACAGGTGTTGCTGTTAACACAAATCAAACTTTAATGATGAAAACTCGTCACACGTGTTTGTTTGTTACAGTTTGATTCTCCAAGTAAAAACATTCAGTGTCCACAGACTTTTGGCCATGTTGTGTTCTGACATCACTTCCTTTCATGTGAGGCGTCAGCTGATCATTGAGGTAAACATTGAGGTAGAACAGGAGCAGCAGGTCGGAACAAACATTAACTCTGTTAGAACTACAAAAATATACTTTAAAAAAAACTACAAGTACAGAGAGCCAACGCTGTGCTGATGTTTGTTAGCATCCAGTGTTAGCCAGGCTCATGTGCTAAAAACACTAAACTTTTGTGACATCACTTCCTGTTTACTTCACCACAGGAGAGGCTTTTTTATGCTTTAATCTGCTGCGGGCTGGTTTGTTGTCTTTGTCTTTACCTGCTCAGGTGACTTCCTGTCAGGTGAGGTTAAAGATGGAGGGACTAAAAGCTGCAACAAACCTGTGACCTGTCAGTCAAGGTCAGAGGTCAAAGGTCAGAGGACTGAGTGACACTGACAGTTCATCCACACCTTCATCTCCATCTTCCTCCTCCTCGTCCTCCTCCTCGTCCTCGTCCTCCTCGTCCTCCTCCTCCTCCTCCTCCAGCAGGCAGGGCAGACAGGTGAGGCAGGGCGGGGCCACGAGCAGGTGGCAGGTAGGTGATTGGACCTTCAGTCGACAGCTCGGGGATCGAACCCTTGACCCTCGACAGACCGCCAACCGCTCCAACTCCAACAGCAGAGACACCAGCTGACGGACACGGAACCAGTTAGCTAGTAGCATCGTTAGCATCATTAGCATTGTTAGCTTTGTTAGCATTCAGAAGTACAGACTAACTACAGTAAGAAAATATGTGTGTGTGTGTGTGTTACCTGGCTCAGGTGTGCGATCCTCTGTGTGTGTGTGTGGTACACCGTGTGTGTGTCTGGCAGCAGTGTGTTGTAAACTGTGATGAAGAAACAGCGATCAGGACGGACGTGGACGATGGTGTCGGCCATGGAGGACAGCTGCAGAGACACAGGACACTTTATCAGACCTCGTTAGACTGAGGTCACATGATCTATCTCTCCTCTGCTTGGTTACCCTGGAGCACTGCAGCAGCTGCAGGATTGGTCCGTCAGTCAGAACAGACACCCAATGAGCCGGCAGCACCGTCCTCCTCAATGCATGCTGCAGCCACAACAAGCTCCGCCCACATGTGACCTCATGGCTGACCCCGCCGCCTAACAGGCTGAAGGAGGCGGAGCTCTGAAAACAGAAAGAGAGAGGACACGCCTTCATCACCGCACACCTGCTGAACGCATTATGACTGACAGCTCCACCCACCAATGACAGGAATTCCAGGCGTCTGTAGGCGGGGTCAGGTGGTGTGACATCACTGACTTCTGTGACCTCACAAGGAGTGTCATCGTCAGAGTCGGAGCCCTGCACCTCCACCTCTATGTCGTAGTACATCCCTCCCTCCATCACACCTCCTCTGCACGCCACGACCTCCTCCGTCCTCCCTCCTTCCTCCGTCCTCCCTCCTCCCACTCTCTCCTGGCTGATCTCCATTGCCTCCTCCTCCTCTTTAGGGTGGAGGAGCAGAGGATGGAGGGATGAAGGAGAAATGCAGGTGAGGCCTGTGGACAGGTGAAGCACAGAACCGTCCTGAAGAAAGATGACAAACAAATCATAAATATTAATGAGGATGATTTTATGTAAATGAGCTCTGGTGTACCTCAGGGCTCAGTGTTCGGTCCTCTGTTCATAATTTAATCAATGATCTACTGAATATTCATGAGCTGATGTCTCATCAGTGTGTGTGTGTGTTTAATGACAACACAGAAGAAGAAATTAGCTGACTGTGTGTCACAGCTGTCCGATCAGCTGATGAACCTTCAGAGGACAAACAGATTAACAAGGACGACGTCTCAAGTCTCAACCAATAAGACGACAGACTGAACCTGTGCAGACCTGAGGTGGGTGTGTCTCCTCCCTTGACTCCTCCTCCCTTGACTCCTCCTCGGTCAGTGGTTGAGTCCAGCTGTTGTCCTCTGGCTCCGTCTTCACTGTCCTTTGTCTCCTCGTCCTCCTCTGCTCCTCCTGAACAGACAATCAGTCATCACCACAGTTTAAATAGAAAGGGGTCACCTCCACCTTCACCTCCTTTAGCTTCACCTCCTCCTCTTCCTCCTCCTCGTGCCTCCGTCTCTTCCTCTGTTGTTGTGGTTTAGTTGCCATGGATACCGTCTCCAGTGGTCGTGGTTTGAACTTCCTGGTCTGCTGAACAGGAAACAGAGTCAGAGCTGCAGTTCTCCTCCTGACCAGCAGGAGGCGCTCAGCTGAGACTCACCACCATCAGACACACTCTGAACCGACACCTCTGCTTCTTCTTCGCTGGTCCTCCAAACTTCCTCTTATCCAGGCAAAAAATACATTTCCCACAATCCTCTCTGAGGCAGGCCGGACACCGCCTGCAGCTCTCACGACGCTTCCTCCGCTGAGGGGACACACAGGGGTTAAAGGTCAGGGGCCAAAGGTCACCTGGTCCAGACACAGACAGGTGAAGCTTCTCTCACCTGTACAGTGCTGATGCTGCTGGCCCCGCCCACCTCCACCTCTTCTTCTTCTGTCTTCATCTCTGACGTCCTCAGGACCCACCGACCCCCCCGACCCTGAACACAACCACAGAAAACTACAATGACCAGCATGCAACAGGTGGACAGAGCCACAGACAGCTGGACAGAGCCACAGACAGCTGGACAGAGCCACAGACAGGTGGACAGAGCCACAGACAGCTGGACAGAGCCACAGACAGGTGGACAGAGCCACAGACAGAGCCACAGACAGGTAGACAGAGCCACAGACAGAGCCACAGACAGTAGACAGAGCCACAGACAGGTAGACAGAGCCACAGACAGTGGACAGAGCCACAGACAGAGCCACAGACAGTAGACAGAGCCACAGACAGGTAGACAGAGCCACAGACAGTGGACAGAGCCACAGACAGCTGGACAGAGCCACAGACAGAGCCACAGACAGTAGACAGAGCCACAGACAGGTAGACAGAGCCACAGACAGTGGACAGAGCCACAGACAGGTGGACAGAACCACAGACAAGTAGAAAGAGCCACAGACAGAGCCACAGACAGGTGAGGAGGTCTCACCTTTTTGAAAGTTACATGGGGAGGAGTCTTCTTCTCTGAAATATAAAACAGAGTGATGAACAGACAGACAGGCAGGCAGGCAGGCAGGCAGGCAGGCAGACAGGCAGACAGACAGACAGTTGACAGACCTGTCAAGCAGCAGGAGTCTCCATCTTTGTGTCCACAGCAGGATGACAGACTGCATGATCAGAGAAGAAGAGTTCAAACCTGAATCACACTGGGCACGCTCTGTGACATCACAGCTCTGTGACATCACTGCTCTGTGACATCACTGCTCTGTTACATCGCAGCTCTGACATCACAGCTCTGACATCACAGCTCTGACATCACAGCTCTGTGGCATATTATTTAATGAGCTCTTCCTTTGGCCCCTCCCCCTCTCACCTGGTGTCCTGTGATTGGCTGCTGGGTGTGTCAGGCTCGTTGGTGCTGCTGCTGTAGTTGTGGTCAGTCTCTGATTGGCCGATTCTGTGCTCCATCATCTCTCTCTTTGGCTGGAGGCGATGGCGGCGGCGGCGGTGGGCTTGGTCAGCTGTGACATCATGAGTCAGCCTCAGCAGACCGGACCCTCTGGACCTGCCTCGGGCTCTCCTGGTACCGTGAGCCCAGACTTTGACCCCAACCTTCTTCACGAAGCTCCGCCCCTCATCACCGCTGTCATCCATCGGCTCCGTCCAATCACAGCGTGGCTCTGGGTCACCTGACCTCGACACGTTCAGTCTGTGGAGTCTCTGACGAGCGAGCACGATCACACACTTCTTGATTTCTGGGTACAGCTTCCTCCATCGTTCCTCCTCTTTCTTCTTCGTTGGTTCCTCCTCCACCTTCCTCCTGGTTTCCATGGTAACCACTCTGTTGACGCAGACGTCCATCTTGTTTTTTGAGTTTTCCACGATGGAGCATCTTCAGCGTCAGGACATCCTGTTAGCACTGATGGAGAAACATCCTGGAAGAAAAACCTGTGAAGAACGTAGAACAAACCTGTGAAGAACAAACCTGTCTTCAGGTGTATCTGCTGTAAGTTGAACCTTCAGACTAACCTTCAGCTTTGTGTTTATAATACTATGAATCATTATTTTGTTTTAAATTCTGTGTAAAATAATAAATCTGTGTTCTGAGTTCATCAGACCAAAGAAGAAAGTGTTATTAACCACCCAGACAAATTTGAATGATTAAAAATATCAACAACTTTATGAAATCAGGTGTCAAAATCAGGTAAAAATTCATTCTCAGCTCCAGGACTGTGGGGGCGTGTCCTCTGAATGGAGCCACGCCCACTCGCTGGAGCGGTCGAACGGCCATTTTGAATCGACTGAAAGTGTCAGATGAGTTCAGAAAGTGACATGACTAACTTTGAAACACTCTGAGCTGAAGATGACATGACTAACTTTGAAACACTCTGAGCTGAAGATGACATGACTAACTTTGAGATGAATTCACCTCTATCTCTCTGCTCAGGGTGGCCTCAGCGTGTCATTGAGCCACCCTTTAAGGACCGCCCACAAAATCCTGTTTGAACCACATGTCAGTAACATATAAAGTCTGTTCACGTGTTTAAAAAAAACTATTTTACAACATATTTAATGTTTTTACACGAACTGTAAATGTTGAAACAAGAGAAGAAGAAAACAAACAAACACGTGACCTGCTGTTTGTTTGTTTACACACCTGAAGAATGACGAAGCTTTCCAAACTTCCTGTTTGTGATGAAGAGGAGAAGGAGAAGGAGACAGAGGAGAAGAAGGAGAAAAAGGAGAAGGAGGACAAGAAGGAGGTCTCGTTGCTCGTTGTCTCAAAGGACCGGCTGCAGTTCGCCTTCAGTTCAAACTGCTGTAGTCCCGGTGCTGCTCGGTGTTCCGGTCCACACCTGTCTACCTGTCTGTCCGTCTGTCTGACAGTCGCTCGCGCTTCATTTCACTTTAATTAAACTTAATTCAAGTTTTTTTTTGTTTTTTTGTCGCCGCGTCCTCGAGCTCCTTCACTGCTGCTGCCTTCACGGAGTGTGGGAAACTACAGACACGACAGAAAAACATGAACTACAGAAAAAACAAAAATAAAATAAAAACTTCAGGTTAGAAAAATAAAACATGACACAACAAAGTGAACTGTTATGACTGAAAGAAATAAAGCAACTATTTCTGATGAAAGCCGGTAATCAAATTTTTATAAGTCATTAACATTACATAATCTGAGTCATCAGACTGACCTGAGTGTGTCAACATACATAAATATATAGATTATATATTTATATTATATTTATAACAGATTAAATTAAAAACATTTTGATTGATGAAACTTAAAGAAATGTTTGATTTGAATGTCTGATTTTATTTTAAACGTGATAATATGAACATGAATGTGTGTGTGTGTGTGTGTGTGTGTGTGTGTGTGTGTGTGTGTAGTGTGTCAGCACTTCATGTATAGTATTGATGTTTCCGAGGAGACACTGAAGGCAGCATCATCTCACAGCCACTGAGCATGCGCAGGGAGTATTCTGCTCCGGCGCTGTTTGGTCGTCCCAGTTCAATCAGTGAACACACTGTAGTGTACGCATGCGCAGTGCGCCGCCCTTTAACAGCAGGGTGAATCACAACAAGCTGTTCTCACTCCGCCCCTCTGGGAGGCGCTGCAGAGCAAAACAAACACCGTGTTGATGAAGGTCGGTCACGTGATCAGCTATTTGAATCCTCTGAAGAAGGAAAGGAGCTTCAGTGCTTCCTTTCCTATCTCCTTCAGAGGAAACACCGGAGCATCCTTTACCAAAGGAAAGGAGGTGGCGCTTAGTGTGACGGACAAACTTCTCCAAATGTGACGAACGGCCACCAGAACCAGTACCAGGCCCAGTACCAGGCCCAGTACCAGGCCCAGTACCAGAACCAGTACCAGGCCCAGTACCAGGTCCAGTACCAGGCCCTGTACCAGAACCAGTACCAGTACCAGGTCCAGGCCACGCTGGACGGACGGACTGGACCTGGTTGGGGCCTCCTGGTGTGGTACTGTTCTCCTGTAATGCATCATTAAAGGGAATGTGGGGGGAGCAACAATATTGCCTGTTGTCCAGGTTGACCAACCTCTGTTGTCCTCTGTTGATGGTGACACATGGACAGGAAACGACTGAGTCTGTTTCCTGTTTCAGCTCTCATGCAGCCAATCAAAGCTGCAGAAACTAATTCTCTTTGATCAGGCTTCAATGAATATGACATCATCAGACATCAGAGGCTCCTGAACTCAACATGGACCATTGATTTCTACACAACACACACACACAGCCATGACTCTCCCTCTGACGGCACACCTGTAC